>PVJH01023890.1:0-34028 GCA_004026705.1 Nesogale talazaci
TGGACTGTGTCGCTGTGAGTCGAGGTTCCTTCAAGCCCTGCTTCGCCATGCTCCTGGAATGTACATCTCTTGAGCTGGGGACTGTTGGACTCTGTCAACTGGCTGACTGTTGGTGACCTGCTCTGCTGTTTGCTGCCTGTGGTCTGATAGCCTGAATCTCTCTACAGAGGACTACTCAGCGGCCCTCAAGACTCGAAGGACTGCCAGTCTTCTAACTGTCCCAGGCAAATGAGTTGCATGGAGCCACTTGTACTGCTTTATAGATCAGTTAACTTTATTTCTTATGTTAGATATCTATCTATATAAGTATATAGAGAGAAATATTAGTGTCCTGGTTTTGTTTCTCTAGAGAACCCTGTCTCACACAGCATCTAAAGAATAAACCCCTGCCACAGAGAGGCTCTGACTCACAGTGTCCCTGTATAGGGTTTCCCGGGCTGACAATCTTTAAGGAATCTTCATGAAGCAAACAGCCTCTACCAAACCTCCATCTTTCTCCAGGAAAGTAGAGCTGGTGGGTTTGAACCACCCACCTTGCACCTTGCAGGCCAACACCGAGCCAATGGGACTGCCAGGGCTCCTGACCTGAGGAAAAACTCACGTGACAAAAGAATTCCCAACTCCCGGTTTTCATCTTTAAAACAATGTGGGTTACAGAAAGCTGCAGCACACGAGACTGTTATTCTACAAAATATAACCATACAATACTAGACTGAAGATTAGTCGTAGCCAGAGAATGCAGGGCAGACTTAAAACATCCAGCTTCACAAAAAAAACGGTGTTAAAATTAGACTTCGACTATGGCTGGTATTTCTCAGCATAACTGAAACAGGCGCCTCACAGGTTTTTTTTTTAACCAAGTTTGAATTACTTGCCAGGACACAAGCTCCGGGTAGTCCCTGGTTGAGCTCAGCTAATATTTTGGTGCTGGTTTCAAAAGAGCAAATGCAATTTGGTCAGTCCTTACTCGGTCATGCGGGTGGATGTCCTAATACACAGTGCAGTTAAGAGAAGCTGATTTTAGCAAGTGTCAACCTGTTCAAGCTGATGTTTTTATCCATTTCAACCAGGTGCCTTAAGAGACATGTGCCTTTAGGTAGGGGCAGTCATAATAGAGCCCTCTGCGAAGTATCACTTGTTTGCATTTCCAATATGAATGGGCACAATTATGTTTGCCCATTTATAAATGACAGGAGCAAAAAGACCAAGAGATCCAACAATTGAAACCAGTAGAAATGTCCACAAAAACATCCGGTCGAGAACCTGGGCGATGAATTTCCAGTCTTCTACAATCTGTTGAAACATGAATAGACACAGCTACATTAAAAAACGTCATTAAAAATCACATGGACATTTAAAAATCTAACTCATTGAGGAGGTGCCGTGTTTCCCAAATTGGCACTACCTCTCCCTGGAGGGCACTGGGGCAATGGGGGAGGGAGGTTGCAAAAGCAGATACCTACACTTTATCCTGCATCCTGGGCTAGAGTACAAGCGTTTTCAATTGCCACAGGGGTGCTGAGTAATATTTTTTTCTTCCCGCTAAAAAGGGGATGGTAGGTCAAATAAGTTGGAACCTCAGGATTAGAAGCTAACGCTACAGAGGAAGTACATCTCTCTCCTCTGTTGGGGGAAAGAACTTACCCTGCTGGTTTTTACCAGATCAAGCCCCTCTCAAGCGATAAAAGACTCTACAAATCGCATTCCTTTTACTTTCACTTAAGGAGTCCTCGTGGTACCACAGGTTAAGCACTGGGCTAGGAGTCCCAAGGACAGCAGTTCACACCCTTCCGTGGCTCCGGGGGGCAAATATAAGGCTTCCTGCTCCTGTGGAGTTAGTGGCAGTCTCAGAAATAGAGTCTAAATAGAGTCACTGCAAGTTGGAGTCGAGTCCTGTCAGTGAGTTTGGTTTGGGCTGGGTCTGTCCACTTAGACGGGACCCAGGAGGTACTGTGTAAAGAGTCGTCATGGAAACCTCTGAGGTGGTTCTACTTGGTCCTATAACATTACGAGTCTGGGTCAGGAGAGGATGAGTGGTTGGGTTTGGGTGACACACCCACTTACAATACATTGCACTTTTACAAATTCATAACAAAACCCCAAATATCCCTTCCACTTGGATATCATCCTCACTGTATAGAATTGTTTCAACCCAGTAGTGTTTCCTTTTCTGCCAATTCAAGAGCTAGCTCAGGGTCATACGTATTAGAAAGATATTACACTTCCTCCTGCTTCACAAACTTTGTCTGCATTTTAGATGCCCTGGGGACTAGTTTGTAGGCGCCCTGATGCTGCTGTGGGATACTCATTATACTGCTCACCACAAGGCCAGTGGTTTGAACCCATCAATTACGCCTCGGGCGAAAGACGAGGCTGTCCGCGCCAGTGGCCAGTGGGTTTCCCAGACGGTAGTAGCTTTCCCCCAAGGTGGTCCAAATAGCCAAGCCTGCTGGTCCCAGTCCAAAGCATCACCTCTGTGCCCCCAGGGCACTCTGGCCCTTCCATTGACCCTTCATTAAGTGCTGGGATCCTCTACAGGACGTGTGCCCCAAATGGTGGGAGAGAGAATGTGAAGGATTATGAACCTCTACTCTCTCTCTGCTTCTGAATCCCACTCCCCCCACCACCCCAGGAGCAAGGAAGACAATGTCCTCTTGTGCGCCTACACTACACCCTAATAGTTTGGCCCCTGAACCTTTCACACATTAGAGACGTTTATTAGATTTCATCTCCACCTAAATCATTATCTAAGGAATATTTTCACTTCTAAAAACTCCTTTAGCGAGACTGCGGCCCACAGGGTTGGCGATTCAAATCCAGCAGCAGCGCTCCAGGAGCAAGGCTGGGCCTCTTACTCCCACCAGGAGGTAGTGATGCCCACAAAAAAACAAAAGACTCCTTTGAGACCTCCAACCTTGAACCCTTATTTACTAGTACCAAATTCAATTTTTTTTCGAGTCTACAAACATGAGCAGTTCGTTAAAAATAGCTATCAAATGGGTGCCGATAGCAACCGTGGTGACGAAATCACCAGGTGGAGCATCTGAGGTCTTCGAGACGTGTTTCCAAACAGGCAAACATCTCAGTGAGACGTCAACTGGAAGAAGCACACCAACATCCGCGACCCAAGGATTATAAATTATACAGTCCAAGTCCTGAGGAGGGAATACTAGCAGAGCTTAAGTTGTGAGGTTCTGGCATGCAGAAGGCTATGGCTGACAGTGGAAGCCTCAAACACATTTGCAGGGTCTACCCAAGGAGTGAGCCTCCGGTGATTTCCCTCAAACCCTCACTGAGGGATGGGGACCGCCTGGTCTCAGACAGAGAGGGGATTCAAATGACACATCTGACTTGAGCAGCTGAAAACCTTGTCACGGCACTGGATCTCCTCTCTGATATGCTCGGGGCTTGGTTTGGTGACATATACATATGTATTTCATATTGGGGTTTATCTGTGTTGTGTTGTATCATTGTGAGAAGTCTTCTGGATCTCTGTTAGGTGTTTTTCTGTGTTTTTCAGTACACGAAGCCCAGAACAGATGAATCTATAGAGACAACAACTAGAACAAGGGTTCCTGGGGGTGCAGTGGGGGGCAAGGGGAAGCTGATATCAAGGCGTACAAGGAAGAAAATGTTTTGAAACTGGTTGTGGCAGTAATCGTACAATAGCGCTTGATGTGACTGAACCATGAGGTGTATGATGTTCAGATTAGCTCCTAATAAAATGGTTGGGGTGGGGGGAAGCTATCGAATAGTCCTTTGGGGGAAGGGGTGTTACTAGATTTGTTCCCAGTGCTTCCCACACTGCAGTAATTTTCCACTTTGCAAAGTTTTTGAAGTTAGAATTCATACCCCCTTTATGGGGCCCATTCAAAATAACTTCAACTGTAAAAACAGTTCCATTGTCGCCGCTTTAAAACTATGAGACATGAGGAAGAATAGCCACAAGACTGAAAGCGACTTTCTCTGAGAGAAAACTCACTGCCCTCAAGTTGATTCCGACTCACAGTGACTCTGTAGGGCAGACTCAAACTGCCCTTCTGGGTTCCCGAGACTTTAAATCTCTCTCCCAGGAGGAGGCTGCTGAGTTCTCAACGCTGCCTGCAGTTGGCAGCTCATTGCAGAGCCCGCGATCCCACTAGGACGCCAACATCGCCCATGACGACTTACTCGTCGTCCTCAGTCCTTACATATTTAAAAGACACATGCAGATGGCCTTCGATGAGGGGCCCTGGACATTATGTTTCTGTAACAGTAAAGGCCAAGGCCATCCAATCATCACTACGTTCCCTAGAAACACTTTGATGTGCAACAAACACATCAGAACATCTTACGCCTTTTATTTCAATTTTCTAAGTGAATCATTAAAAGGTTTAGTATGGGGCTGAGCCCCGGTGGCGTAGTGGTTGTGCGCGGGACTGCGGCCCACTGGGACAGAGGTTCAATTCCAGCAGTGGGGCTGGGCCTCCTACTCCCACCGCCGGAGAGCAGTGATGCCCCCCCCCCAAAAAAAAGGTTTAGTATAGAAATGTTTTCCCTGACTGTATCTATAAAGCCTAGATGAGGCTCATTCTGCAAAAACAGTCACATTTCATCTGTGGTAAGGCAGCATTAAGAGACAGCGTTGGTGACGATTAACTGAAAACAACGGAACATGTCAGAGTCAGAAACGCATATGGCGAGATTGCTATTGCTCAGAGTAGCAGAACAGCACGATGTACACTTCTCTGAAGGGCACTCACGATGATCGTGAGGGAAATTTAGAAGTCACATGCGTGCGCTTGCCTTGCTGTGCAATAGTGAGTGACAAATAGGAGTGTAGGAAGGACCTGCTGCGGGGCCCTGGGCCAGCACGCCTGGCCCTCAATCTGGGCTGAGGCTTGAGGGTCACGCCATCTGCTCTGTCAGACCCCCCACTAAGGACGTCTGCCCGTGAACTCCAGCTCGGCCGGGAAACACCGCCACTGGCCACCGACCTCGCGGACGTCGTTCTCCTTCGTGACGTGTCTTGTGATGTAGCGGATGGAATCCAGCGCTGCCTCCAGGGTGCTTCTGGGAGACCGGGACCCGCGCTCGCTCTGCGCCTCCTCTTTCGGGGGGGCGTACCGGTCGGCGTGGCTCCGCATGCAGAGCAGTCTGGGGAGCTGGTGAAGAAAGATCTTGCGGACCCAGGGGGCCATCGCCTGGTGCGTGGAGGAAGAACGGTGGTGGATATTGATGGCGAAGACGGTGACCATGATTGACAGTGTCACGAAGATCATGGTAAACACCAGGTACTCGCCGATCAGGGGGATGACCTTGGAAGAGGAGGGAATGATCTCTTCGATCACCAGGAGGAAGACGGTCAAGGAGACGAGGACCGAGGTGCACAGGCAGATCTTTTCGCCTTCGTTGGAGGGCAGGTAGAAGACGAGGACGGTTAAGAAGGACAGGCCGATGCAGGGGATGATGAGGAAGAGGGTGTAGAAGAGCGGCAGGCGCTTGATAACAAAGGAGTAGGTGATGCAGGGGTACCAGCAACAGCTGTCCGTCCTGTTTCCTTTGCTTCCTGTGGCCATCAGAATTTCCCATTCGCCGTTGTCGAAGAAGTCTCTCTTGTCCACCTCGGGGTCTTCCAAAATCAAGTCGACCTGCGAGCCGTCGTACGTCCAGGAGCCAAATTTCATGGAACAGTTTTGGAGATCGAATGGGAAGAATGTGACATCGATGGTGCAGGAACTCTTGTAGTTTGCCGGGGGGGTCCAGGTGACCGTGCCATCGTACCTGACAACTGTCTTGGTACTGGCGCCTTCAAATCGTCCATCTGCGCTGAAATACACACACGTAGACATGAACCCATGCACATATGGTAGCCGGCATGCGTGTCACACACCTATTATTAAAGAAAGCCTGTCATTCGCAGCATGCCACAATCTTTGAGTTAGGTTAACTCCCTGTACTTCCCATATGACTGACACATTTTGCAACTCAAAGAACACTTTTCTGAACAGAAAACAACAGGCCAAAAGGTGGGAGGGCGGGGTGGGGGTGGGGAATCCACCCGACCTATCTGCAGGTTTCTGAGCCACTGGTTCTACAACTAGCCCATTTTCAAAGGGGAACGAAAAGTGCATGTGAGTCATCTGAGTGTGCGTGTATCACAAAAGACAGCAGGCATCCTATAACTTACTTATCAAACAAAACGATGTCTGGGGTCCAGAGAGCATCTGAAGGGACACGTATCACTTTGATCCCACCGTAGTCCAGGGGGTTCCACCTTAATTTCACATCTGTCCACTCCTTGAACACAAAGGGAAACAAATGAGCCTGTCTCCGTGTCGATGGGATTGTCAGAAGTGGTGAAAACAAGGGCAATTTTGAAATGGCTCTGGCCCCAGCAGAGAACAGTCACACCCCACCACCACCCCAGAACAGTGGGCCTCTTCACGGACTCCAGACTCCCGGAGACCCAGTGCCCACAATGCCAAAACCCGGTACCTTTTCTGCCACCCACTGGCCATGTCCAGGGTTGCAGGTCACAGAGCTCTAAGTCTCAGGGACAGAAGCATCCTCTTTTCCCGCTGTCCTGTCACCTGACTTTACTGTCAGACCCGCTAAGTAAGGGGAGTCGGACTTGTTACACGGTTGACACATTGAAGCACCTTGTCCAACCCCCACTCCCTCTCTGTTCTGTAGCTGTTACCAAGAAAATCATCCATCATCCATGCTTTTTAGGACTTTGTGGTTAAGGGACTGGTCGGTATAAAAATTAGAAAGAAGAGTCGGATAGAAAAGGTTGAGATGACTAGGAGGGAGGGTGGCGGGGTGGAGCATGTCCTTTATACAATAAGATATTGTCTGCAGAAAAAGAAGTCATCCCTGTATATTTCCAAAGGCGTTTTGGTTGTGCAGCTAACTTCAAGGTCAGCAGTTCAAGGCCATCAGCTGCTAGGGAGAAAGATGCTTCTGTCAAGAGTTACCGTCTCAGAACGCCTGGAGCACACTGCTGCTCTGCCCAACAGGGCCACTATAGAATCAATTCTATAGTGGCAGGGGGTTTAGCATATTTCCACCTCATGCAGAAAAAAGAAGCGAGGTGCGACACACCACCTGCTTCTCCCTGGTGGTCTCCACCCCTCTCCTCTTCTCACAGCGAGTTCTTCTAGAACCACCCTGGCCCCTGGCTCGTCCTTGAGCCTGGGCAACTCCAGCCTCAGGGGCTGTGCCCTTCTCGGGCCTCTGACTGGAGCACCCTTCCCCCAGATACCAGATGGCTGGCACACTCTTTGCGTTCAAATCTCCCCTTCTCCTGTATGCTTGCCCGGACCCCCCTACTCAGAAATACAGTCCCCAACACTCCCGAGAGGGAGCCCGGGTGGGGCCGTGGCTAAGTGCGTGGCTGTTAACAGAAGGGCCGGTGGCTTGAAATGAACCTGTTCGCAGCTCCATGGAAGAAAGACGTGGTGTCTGTTTACCTAAACGTCTCTTATTGTTCTTATGTGGTCCCCTATAGGGCAGCTCTACTCTGGGGTATAGGAGTCCTCAAACTACGACCTGTGGGCCACATGCGGCCCGCCAGGTGTTTTTGCCACGCTGCCTGTCCTGCTTAGCAGCCGACTCATCCCTGGCCCACGGTGAATTTGTTCATAGTTTTTTGTTTTTTTTTTTTAAACTATAATCCGGCCCTCTAACAGTCTGAGGGACAGTGAACTGGCCCCCTGTTTAAAAAGTTTAAACCATGAGTCAAGTGAACAGGACACTTTGCCCTCTCTCCACTCCGTATTTCCCTCCAAGCCTCTTAGCTTCTAAGGGACTATGTAATGAAAACAGTGAAGATTCTACTGAGTGAAGTGCCTTGAAGATGTGGAGTCTATTTTATCCTTGGCTTCTCCAGGAATTTCAACAGCACTGGCACTCAAAGATATCAACTGCATAAATAAGAGACCTCTATTTCCACCCCCACCCCCCCATCTCTCTGTATCCTACCAGTCCCACAGCGTATACTAAAAAATAATAAAAACAGCAGCAGTCAGCCTTGCTGGTTGAGGCCACCTGGTGGAGTCTCAGAGATTCTGGCCCTTTAGAAAGGAACTCACCCCTGTGGTCCATGTTCAGCCAAACAACAGACAGGTAGGTCCGGGTTAGGGGGGGCGGGGGGGAGGGGAGTGGGGGTGGGGAGTACAGGCAACATCACGCATCAGTAGTACCCGTGAGGAACATACACTGGAGAACAGACCACCACTTAAGATGCAAAGGGCAGCCTTTGGTTGGGAATGAAAGGGCTGAGAGCAGGAAGTGCAGGGAGGAGGTGGGGGGAGTAGTGCTGCATGGAGGGGAGGAAAATGAATGAGATGAAACAAGAAACCTTCACCCAATCCACAATAACAAGTTAAAAAACAAACAGAAAACAACAGTGGTACCAGGGCCCCTTTTCATGGTCTACATACCTGCTTCAACCAGACATTTGTGGTCATTAACTGATTTTTCTCATCCTAGAAAATAAAAATTTTAGTAAGGCTGACTATTATTTTTATTTATTTATTTTTTTTCCGGGCATCACTGCTCTCCGGTGGTGGGGGTAGGAGGCCCAGCCCCACTGCTGGAATTGAACCTCCGTCCCAGTGGGCCGCAGTGCCGCGCACAACCACTACGCCACCGGGGCTCAGCCCCTGAACTATTACTTTTAATACGATTATTGGGGGCTCTTAAATCTCTTATAACCCATATAGTCATCCAGTGTGTCAAGCACATTTGCACATATACTGCCATCATTAGTTTCAAAGCATCCTTATCTAGGACCATAACACCCTGAACGCGCCCGATCTTGTCAAAGCATTCTCTTCTCACTTGAGCCCCTGATACCAGCTCCCCATTTCTTCCCCCTCTCCCC
Source organism: Nesogale talazaci (assembly GCA_004026705.1). Taxonomy (NCBI): domain Eukaryota; kingdom Metazoa; phylum Chordata; class Mammalia; order Afrosoricida; family Tenrecidae; genus Nesogale; species Nesogale talazaci. Next base: position 8,870 of record PVJH01023890.1, read on the forward strand.
ACAAAGGCTGATTATTTCTGTGGCAGAAATAATACTTCTTTTAACAAGACTTTTCACATTTTCATACGCACATACTTCCCTGGAATGCAGGGCCTATGTTCTTTCTATGCCTCAATCCGACCTGATTTTGCAGTTTCCCTCTCAGCATACTTGGAATTTTACATAAGCTGCCCTGAAGGATACCAATGGCATTTTAGGGTTAACATTCATGGTTGCAACTACTTCCTCTCTGCAGATCTCAGAAGCGATCTAAGACACAAGCACGGGATTGGTTTATGTACTAAGCACTGAAAAAGGAAGACCCCCCCAAAAAGCCGCAGTGAGTTGTAAGCTGCTGTGACTCACAAGACACATCATGATCTCAGAGCTACTAAGAGGCAGACCAAGTGTGCCTCTGAGATCCAGTGAGGGACTTTCCCCCACGGTCCCTCCCTCTCTCCAGGCTTGACTCTGAGTCATCCTGGGGACGTGCAATACAGAGAAACATTCGGGCCTCCCACCTTGAATACCAATTCCATGACACTGTCTGTGACGCCTGTTCTGTTGAACCCGGGGTCCCGCGTACTTGCTACGCACACTTTTCTGTGGACTCTCATCAAAGGCCCAAGGGTCTCCTTTGATCAACTTTGAATGGCATCTCTCCCATGAGGTGTTCACTGAGACATCAGGCCACCACAGGCCAGCATAACCCAAGCTCAGGGGCACTGCCTTCCAGTCGGCTCTGCCTCACGGCGCGAGGGGAGCTGCTGCCACGGAGTCCCCAGACTGCAAATGTCTGGGAGAGGAGAAAGGCCCTGGTCCTCCCACCGAGCGCCTGGTAGATTCAAACCGCCGACCTTGTGGTTAGCAGGCCAAGTCATAACCCACTACACCACCAGGGCGCCTTCTCTCAAACTCACCCGCCTTCCTGCCACCGCTCCTCGTCCCCCCTCTGCTCTTTGCATTGCATTCTCTGGGCCCTTCTCTCCACAGACGACCCTTCCCAGACGCCTCTGCATGGCTAGCCTCCCTCCGACCAGTTCTGTGAATGGTCCTCAAGGATCAGGTTCCTGCTCTGATCTTGCTTTAAATCTCATCGATCCCAAGTTTCCCACGATCAGCCCAAGAGCAGCAATTCCACGTGGCCATCCTTAGCTTTCTCTCTGATTGTAGAGCCCGTTGTAGCTTTCCAAACGCCGACTGGATATTTTCTTTACAATGTACCGCGATCACCTCAAATCACAGGCATACTCACCTTCCCCTTCCCTTTCTTGATAACTAAACACCTGTCAAAATTTGCTTCATTTTCCCCTTTTTACAAAATTAATATGTCATTTTATTGGGGGTTCTTACAGCTCTCCATCTTCCCTTTTAAGATGTGGAATCACACTATACCCAAAGGTCAAGTCTTATGCATTCCTCTATGTAGTCTTTTTTGTTTTGGTTTGGTTTGGTTTTGTTTTTTGGGGGGGCATCACTGCTCTCTGGTGGTGGGAGTAGGAGGCCCAGCCCCACTGCTGGAATTGAACCTCCATCCCAGTGGGCCGCTCTCCGGTGGTGGGAGTAGGAGGCCCAACCCCACTGCTGGAATTGAACCTCCATCCCAGTGGGCCGCAGTCCCCGTGCACAACCACTACGCCACCGGGGCTCAGCCCCTTCTACGTAGTCTTTTAAGCTGCCTTACAATCTTCTAATCTCTTTCAGTTCTCGGCAGGGGCACGGATTTTACTGCTTCCCTGATCTTTCTGAAGGGAGCTCCTCAGTGTCTTGCCGTGTCTGTCATACAAAAGGAATAAAGCCAATTCCACTTTGAGGATATCATGGGAGGGCATTTTAAGACCAGCTGTGGTCTGCTCGGTCAGCAGTTCAAAACCACCAGTCACTCCTGGAGAGAGAGACAGAGCTTCCTGTAAAGAGTGACAGGGTAACTCACAGGGGCAGTTCCCCGCTGTCCTGCAGGGTCTCCCCTGTGGCTATCAGAGGGGACTGACTCCATGGCAGGGAGAAGACATGGTCATGGCCAGTCTGGAAAGGTCGTGTAACAGGTCTGGTGGATGGATTTGACCTTGAAGAAGAAATAGCTTGGGCTGAGAAGAAAAGTTCTCCAACTCGCAGAACCAGGAGTAAAGGCAGACACCGGAGTGCAGGACTTGGCTGCAGCTGGAGAAAGAGGGATCTTGGAGGGCAAGCCTTGCTTACTTTTCTGCTTAATCTCCTATTGTATTTCTATCTAAAACCTCACCACCGTACCTACCGAAGGAGGAGCATACCACTGATACACAGATTTTAATATCTATATTGACATTTTTGAAACAATAAGATGTTAGGCACTATGTGCCTGACATATATGTGTACCAACTATAAATTTTTAAAATGTGTAGACTTTAATTGGCTGTCTTTCTTCAGAAAAGTAAATACTCAAGACATTTGTGTGTAAGTATATTCATCATTGTCATTCTTGATGGGACAATCTGAGAACACTCAGAGAGTGTTTACATAAATTATAAGTGGAATATCATGTAGCCATTAAAATTATATCTAAAGATTATATCATGAGGAGGAAAATGAGCATCATGCCCCAGCAGAGGAAAAAAGCAATCATGAAAACCATTCTCAAATATTATTCCAATTTTGCAACATACACGCCAAGAAAAAACTAGCAAGAAAGGAAAGTAAATGCTCATGTGAGACATTTCAGAGTGCTGGGACTTCAGTCAACTCTTATGTTCTCCTTTGTATTTTTCTACATCTTCCAAAGACCAGGCATTGCTTCTCGGGTCAAAGAATAAAGGTGCACTTGTGCAGCTCTAATGGCAGTGTGGTGAAGTTGGGCTGTGAACAGTAAGAATAAAGGTGCACTTATAAATACCATTAAAAATATAGGTAAGCAGCCTGAGCCCTGGTGGCCTAGTGGTTGTGTGCGGGACTGCAGCCCACTGAGTTGGCAGTTCAAATACAGCAGCAGCTCTCCAGGAGCAAGGCTGGGCCTCCTACTCCCACCAGAGGGCAATGATGCCCCCCCCCAAAAAATACATATATATAGGTAAGTACTTATCAAGTATTCTGGGAGCACAGCAGGTAAATAATTATTGATTGACATGGAGGTTTATATTCAAGAGGAATGCAACATTGAGAAAGCATCCCAACCGAGTCCAGTCCAAGGTCATAACGTGCAATGACACCGGGACAATCACAGGCCAATGGGTGCATAGTCGTGTGTGTCCAGCGGCCATAGAAGCAGTAGAAGCAGCCTAGTGCTGGCAGGGGTCTCCCCAGGGCTCAGGGTCCATCAGCAGTGTCCAGGGTAGGTAGAAGCATCTCAGCATTGGTAGGAGTCTCCATGTGGAATCTCATGTGGCTTCTCCAGCCCCAGAGGTTTGGTTCCATCAGGGTAAGCCCCTGCGTTTCTCCTCTGGATATTCCAGTCCCCAGGGCTCAGGGTCTATATCGTCGTCTTGTCAGTAGACCATCTTTACGGGAGCAGAAAGCCTCATCTGTCTCCCTCAGAGAAGTTAGTGGTTTCGAACTGTTGACATTGCAGTTAGCAGCCCAGCCCATTACCCACTATGCTACCAGGGTTCCTTGCTACATTAGCAGACCAATGACAGCCATGAACTGAAGTCAAACAAAACCCACAGGATTCGAAAGATGCTACAGAGTCTGCAACATTAATTGTTGTTCCCTAGAGAGTTCCTTAAGGGCAATGGCCACGTCTCATTGGCTTTTAAGACCCTAGGTGTGGGCAAACAAAGGCCTCCCCTCACTCTGGATGGACTCGAACAGGTAATGAGAAGCACCTACCACATCCACCAGTTGAGATATAGCCAGGCCAAACTTGATCTTGATCTTGTCATTCAGGTGGCTCACGGGACGCACCCATTTCTCATAGTCTTCAAATAAATCCTTTAACAAGCTGTCTTCATGTCTTGCAATAAAGGATGGTTCTGATAATCCTATATGTAACAAGTATTTCACAGTTAGTATTTTGGCTTCTTTCTCACCAAATAGCTATAGCGAAAAAAGAAAAAAGTATTTTTTTTAATTGGGCATTATTAACGAACCAAACTCTACTCGAGCTATTACTAACAGAGCTTTTAAAAATTAAAAAAAAAATACGATGGCTGAGCCCTGGTGGCGTAGTGGTTGTGTGCGGGACTGCGGCCCACTGGGATGGAGGTTCGATTCCAGCTCCACGGAGCAAAGGCTGGGCCTCCTACTCCCACCACCTGAGGGCAGTGATGCCCACAAAAACAAACAAACAAATAAATAAATAAATACGGGCTGAGCCCCAGTGGCGTGCGGCCAGTTGTGTGCAGGACTGCGGCCCACAGGGATGGTGGTTCAAATCCAGCAGCAGCTCTCCAGGAGCAAGGCTGGGCTTCCTACTCCCACCAGGGCAGTGATGTTCCCCCCCAATAAAATCAAATCAAATCATACATGTCTGTTATCAAGTAAGGGACACTCAAGTTATGATATGTTTATTAACTAAATCAGATTACCCACTGTGGAAATATGCTGGGTTCTGTAAGCACTCGAAACAGTTATTTAAAGAAAATAAGGGCTAAGTCCCGGTGGCGTAGTAGTTGTGCGCGGGACTGTGGCGCACTGGGATGGAGGTTCAATTCCAGCTCCACGGAGCAAAGGTTGGGCCTCCTACTCCCACCACCTGAGGGCAGTGATGCCCCCCCCCAAAAAAAATAATAAAAAAAAAATAAAGAAAACAGAAAAATCTCACAACAGAACCAGTAGCCATCATCTTGATAAACAAAGGTAAGGCTGAAGCCTGTGGGAGCAGCTGTCAGGAAATCAAGGGACATACATACCACATGCCTGGCTATTAAAAGCTGTATCGTCTGGGGTCTTAAAGGTTTGTAGTTGGCTGAGCCCCGGTGGCGTAGTGGTTGTGTGCGGGACTGTGGCCCACTGGGATGGAGGTTCGATTCCAGCTCCACAGGAGCAAAGGCTGGGCCTCCTACTCCCACCACCAGAGGGCAGTGATGCCCAAAAAACAAAACAGCAACAACAACAAAAAGGCTTGTAGTTAGACAAGCAGCCATCTAGCAGGGAATCAACAAAGCCCAAATGGAAGAAGCACACCAGTCCGTGTGATCACGAGGTGTCCATGAGAAGAGGTATCAGAAGCTCAAAAGAAGCATTCAAATAGATGTGAAGGGGCGTGGATGTAGTAGAGACCTAAATCCCCCCTGTAAGACCACTGGACAGTCCCTCGCAGAAGGGACCCACAAAGGGAGGATACATCCAGGGTGCAGTGTGGCACGAACAACCTCGCTAGCCTCTAGCTCTCAAATATTTCCTTCCCTTACTACTATGGTTTTTATTTGTCTTACCTCATTTATCATGTTAGATTTGCCTATGTCCCTTTGCATATTTAAGATCATTTGCTACCTGAAAGTCAAGATAGATAACCCGTCAGAAACAGTAAGAGGAGTATTGGGCCCCAATTTGGGAGAAAGGGGGGGTTGGAGGGAGGATGGGGAGCTGTTAGCACTGATGATTATATAAACCCTCTTGATGGAATCAAACAGATTGTATACGAGTGGATTTATTGGATTGTGTAAAATATGATCCCCCCAATTTTAGAAAAACAAGGAATAAGGGTTCCTGGGAGGGGCATGGTAGGGGAGGGAGGGGACAAAGGGGAGCTGATATCAAGGAGTTCCAGAAGACAGAAAATGTTTCCTTCTTGTGGTAGCAATTGTACAACATGGCTTGGTGTGATGGAACTATGGAATCTGTAAGCGCTTCCAATAAAACGATAAAAAGAAGACGAAAGGACATACCACATTGGGCAATTCTACTGCTCAGGCTCCCCGTTAAAGTGTTAAAGAATGAAGAGGTCACTTTAAGGATTAAGGAACATTGAACCCGAAAGGAGCTTAATCTGCTGAACAATGAATCAGAAGAACCCAGAGAAGGGTTGAGGCATTTGAATTGTGGTGATTGTAAAGAATATTAACTATACCAGATTCCCTCTCACACCATCCCCTCAGTGCCAACTCTACAGGACCGGGTAGGACTGCCCCTGGGGGTTTCTGAGACCGGGACTCTTCATGGGAAGAGCGAGCCCTATCTCTCTCCTGCAGGGCAGCTGCTGGTTATAAACTGCAGTCCTCAGACCATGGGACTGCCAGAAGCACAAGGAAACCTCTGGGAAGAAACAGAGTAAGCGTAGGCCATAGAAATCAGGACGGTGAAATTTGGTCTCACATACTTTGGGCATGTCTTCAAGAGAGGACCGGTCTTGGAAAAGGACATCATATTTGGTAAAGGACAAGCCCCAAAGAGGAAGTGTCTCAGTAAAATGGACTGACCACGTGGCAGTTAGCCAGGGGCAGCAGCACAGTGGGGACTGTGAGGGGGATGCAGGGACTGGCAGTGTTTGGTTATGTCGGACACAGGGCCTACCAACAATTTAAAATCTGAATGACAGAAGTCTTTCATCTTGTAGGGCTAACTAAGGTAATTATTTGGCATAAAATTCTTGAAATAGAAAATAGATACACTGAAGCAAATTTTACTAACCATATAAGAGGAGTGGAGGAGGGGAAATAGAAGGAGCTGCTACTGGGGGCCTAGGTGGAGGGAGGATGTTTTGAGAATGATGAGGGCAACAAGTGTGCAAATGTGGTCTGCATACAATTGATGTATGTATGGATCATGATGGGAGGTGCATGAGCCCCCAATAAAATGATTTATGAATAAAAAGGGGGGGGAGGAGCTTATACCAAGGGCTCAAGTAGAAGATATTTGGAAATGAAGATGGCAACATGTGTACAAATATGATTGATACAAATGATGTACTGAATGTTATAAGAGCTGTTAAAGCCCCCAATAAAATCACTGGGGGGGGGGGGGATGAGTATGTCTTCATCTAAATTTGCCACTAGGTGTCATTGAGTCGGCTCCGACCTGGCTGTAGTGGCTCTGTGAACAACAGAACAGAATGTCGCATGGTCCAGTACTATTCTCACAGTTGTTCCGAGCCCTTTGAGCAAGCCCCCCTCAATCCATTTCATTGAGGGTCTTCCTCTCGCTTGACACCCTCCACTTTATCAAACATGACGTCTTCCTCCTGACTGTATGTCAAAAGTCTGTACAAGACAACGTCTTGTCATCCTAGCTGCTCAGGAGGAATCTGGTGATATTTCTTCCAGGACACATTGGTTTGTCCTTTACGGGGTCCATGGTACTTTCAATTGCCTTCTCCAGCAAGGGAGAGGTTTATGTACAAGAGGAATGGAACCTTGAAAAAGCACCCCAACCCAGTCCAGTCCAAGTCTCTAAGTCCGATATTAGCCCATATGTCCGATACCAATCCCCAAGTCCTCTTCAGACTCACGAAGCACATGCAAGGACACCAGGACAATCACAGACCAGTGAGTCAGAGTCTTGTGTTTCCAGTGGCAGTAGAAGCATCTCCGCACTGGCAGGAGTCTCCATGTGGCTTGTCCGGCTTCAGAGGTGTGGTTCCATCAGGGTATGACCATGTAGCTTCTCCTCTGGGATGCCAGCCTTGTGTCTTGTCAGTAGGGCAGCTCCAAGCAACTGAGTCATAAATCTCTCCCCTCCAATGGGAAATACTGTGAGATTTCCCAGAATTCCCAGAAGAAAACCATGCCAACACAGAGGACTCATGGGCTATCTCCAGATTGACAGGCTAGACTCCACCCCTGCACTCCCACCTGAAATGGACATGATTTACCTGACTGCCACAGGGATATTGGGCAGCAGATCTACCTAATGCAACACATCTTCTGATTTCTCGACTGCTGCTTCCATGAGCATTGATCGTGGATCCAAGCAGGACAAACTTCTTCCCAACTTCGGCCTTTTCTCCATTGATCACGAGGTCACCCAATGGTCCGGTTGTGAAGACTTGGGGCTTCCATACACTGAGTGGTAATCCACATTGAAGGCTGCACTCTTTAATATTCGTCAACAAATCCTCCAAATTCTCCTGGCTCTCAGCAAGCAAGGTTTTTGGTTTGTTTGTTTGTTTTTGGGGGGGCATCACTGCCTCTGGTGGTCATGGGCGCTACCCAGTGCCGCTCTTGAGAGCTGCTGCTGGATTTGAACCGCCAAGCCTGCGGGCCGCAGTCCCGCACGCAACCACTTTCGCCACCGCAAGGTTTTGTCATCTGCACACCATTTGGTTAATAAGCCTTCTTCCAATCCTGATGCCACATTCTTCGTCATATAATCCAGTTTCTCTGATGATTTGCTCAGCATACAATTTGAACAAGTGTAGTGAGAAGACACACACCTTTGTTTTGTTTTGTTTTTTTGGGGGGCGTTTTTTTGGGGGGGGCATCACTGCTCTCTGGCGGTGGGAGTAGGAGGCCCAGCCCCACTGCTGGAATTGAACCTCCGTCCCAGTGGGCCGCAGTCCCGCGCACAACCACTACGTCACCGGGGCTCAGCTCTCACCTTACCTGATTTTGTGTGTGTGTGTGTGTGTGTGTATGTGTGTGTGTGTGTGTGCATCACTGCCTCTGGTGGTCGTGGGCGCTACCCAGTGCCGCTCCTGAGAACCGCCACTGGATTTGAACTGCCAAGCCCGCAGGCGGCAGTCCCGCACTCAACCACTTACGCCACCGGGGCTCAGCCCGCCTTTCCTGATTTTTAACCATGCAGCTTTCCCTTATTCTCTTTGCACAACTGCCTTTTAAAAAATAATAATAATAATTTTATTGGGGGCTCTTACAGCTCTTATAACATTCAATACATCATTTGTATCAAGTATAGTTGTGCACATGTTGCCATCTTCATTTCCAAATGTTTTCTACTTGAACCCTTGCTATAAGCTCCTCTTTCCCTCTCCCCCTCCTTTTTCTTTAATGAATCATTTTATTGGGGACTCATACAAGTCCCCTCGTGTTCTATACATACATCAAGTGTATGAAGGCCACATTTGCACAACTGCCTTTTGATCCATGTGCAAGTTCTGAATGAACACAGAGGAGTGTTCTGGAGTTCCCATTCTTCTCAAAGTTAACCACAGTTTATTATGGTCCACATAGTCAAATGCCCTTGCATAATTGATGAAACACAAATCAGCCTCTTTCTGGTATTCTCTGCTTTGAGCCAAGACCCACTGATACCCCTTGTTTCATATCCTCTTGTGAACGTCTAGCAGTTCCCTGTGAATGTACTTTTACAACCATTGCTGGATGATCTAAAGCAAAATTTTACTTGTATATGTTTTTTTTTTAGGCCTGGTGGTGGAAGTATGAGGCCCAGCCTTTGCTTCTGTGAGCAGGAATTGAACCTCTATCCCAGTGGGCCGCAGTCCCACGCACAACCACTACACCACCAGAGCTCAGCCCTTTACTTGTGTATGTTATCGATTACATTGTTCTATAGCTTGAGCATTCTATTGGGTCACCCTTTCTTTGGAATGGGCACAAATATGGATGTCCTTCAGTTAGTTGGCCAAGTAGCTAATGTCCATATTTCCTGGCATAGGCAAACGAGTGCTCCCAGTGCCTCCTCAGCTTGCTAAAACACCTTACCGGGCATTTCCTCAATTGCCGGAGCCTTGTTTTTGGCTAATGACCCCAGTGCAATGTGAACTTTTTCCTTCAGCAACCCTGGTTCTTGCTCCTATGCTCTCTCTTGAAATGGTGGGAGATCAACTAGTTCTTTTTGGTGTAGTGCGTCCGTGTATTTGTTTAATCTTCTCTTGATGCTTCCTCTATCATTCAGAACTTCGCCTATGGAATCTTTCGAGATAGCAACATGAGGCTTGAATTGCTTGCTAATTTCTTTCAGTTTCACATGCGCTGAGTGGGTTCTTCCCTTTCGTTTTGCTTGTTCTAGGTCCTGGCACATCTCCTTGTCATAGTTGGCTTTGTTCCCTCAAGCTGCCCTTTGGAATTTTCTATGCAGCTCCTTGCCGTCGTCCTTTCTTCCCTTTGCTGTAGCCACGCCATGATTCAAAGCAAGTGTCAGAGTCTCCTCTGACGTCCACTTTGATCTTTTCTCTATTTCCTGTCTCTCCAGGGACCGTTTGCTTTCCTCATGAATGAGGGTCTGGATGTCCTCCCACAGTTCATCAGGTCTTCTGTCATTAAATATGTCAAATCTGTTCTTGGTTGTTCTCAACATTCAGACGGGATAGTCTAAAGGTTGTATTTTGATTCCCGTGGGTTTGTTTCTGATTCGTAAGTATTGGATGAATTATTCGAATTCATCATTCTTTTTCAACGACATATTTGTATAAAACTTTCTTAGAACCAAATAACATTTTTAAAAGACAAAATTTGGGGCTGAGCCCCGGCGGCGTGGTGGTGGTGCGTGGGACTGCGGCCCACTGGGACGGAGGTTCACTTCCAGCAGTGGGGCTGGGCCTCCTACTCCCACCGCTGGAGAGCAGTGATGCCCCCCCCCCAAAAAAAAAAAAAAAGACAAAATTTGCCAAGGCCAAAGACTGGTCCTGGAAGCTGGTCCAAGAGATCAAACAACATTTTGTACTGGGGAGATCTGTGGTACGAGACCTCTCTGGTGTGCTGAAGAGCACCAATGTCACTTTGAGAATGGTGTGTCCGACCCAAGGAAGGAGATTTCCCACCACCTGTGAAAGTGGGGCACTGAATAAGGAAGGGAAACCAGGCAAGAATTGGTGCCACCGTGGCCCTGGGGAAGAAGATGGGAAGTGTCACGGACCAAAAGGAAGAGGTAGCGTTAGAATGCTGTGGAACGCAAGAAAGGTGAGACCGCGTCTCAAGCACTTTGGACGTGCCATCAAGAGAGACCAGTCCCTGAAGGGGGAAATAAACCAGGTTTGGTAAAGTCGATGGTTAGGGAAAAGAGGAAGCACCTTGATGAGCAGGACGGACACACAGCGCCTGCAACAAAAGGCTCAGACCTAGCAGCGATGGTGAGGATGATGGACAGATGCAGGACCCGCCTGGGTTTCTTTCTGTTGTGCACACAGGGTTGCGTTGAGTCGTAATGTTTGTCATCTTCTGGTTATTATCTGGACTAGAGCCTCTGTGAAGGAGATGTGAAATTCAAGGATGATGTTTATTCAAGATTAATTTCACAAGGAAAAAATATTTACTTGAAATGAAACTGTCACCGGCTTATTTATCAAGTTCACACACGTGATGGTCCTTCTCCAACCCACAAGGAAATGACCACTTCCCCAAAAAAACCCTAAAAAGCCCTTTTCTTTTGATTTCAGTAGACAATTTTGCTAAATAAAAGGGCAATGTCTTCAGCGGGGAGCCACTATAGAGTGCCTGGGAGGAGACCTTGCCCTGCCTTTCCTTGCCTGCTTTCTTCATTAATCGAGCAACAATTCCTCAAGGGTTTATGGCCTGCCTTCTTGTGCAGATATGACACTTCATTTAATCTACAAATAACACAGCTTGTGTCTTGCCTCTCATAAAAGGCTCATAAAGCATGGCACCCAACAACATACATAAATTATATCCCAAGAAAGTTGTTGCTTTTTTTAAAAGAGGGAGCCTCATTATGATAAAGAAATGCCACAGCAATAAATAAGAATTCAGGACATCTAACAATGGCAAAGACATAACCTTCAGAAGAACTTTATGCCTAATTACCAAGTATTTCTGCTATGTAAATAATAATGAAAAAAATATCACAATTAGTGTTCCTGTATTTCTTTTCTTTTTTATAAAAAGTTCTTTACTTCCTGTAAACTGTCTATTTTTTATCATTGTCTGAATGCCAAGACCACATTTGATGACTAAAAAGGTCAAGTGCACATTTTCCAAAGGTCAACAGTAACTGTAAACTATGTCTTCCCATAAGAATAAAGAAGTGGTAGGGCTGAGCCCCAGTGGTGTAGTGGTGGTACGCGGGACTGCAGCCCACAGGGTTGGCGGATCATATCCAGTAGCAACTCTCCAGGAGCAAGGCTGGGCCTCCTGCTCCCACCAAGGGGCAGTGATGGACACACACACACACACACACACACACACAAAGAATAAAGAAGTGGCTTTTACCCTCCTTAAATGAACCTGTGAACTTACTCCTGAAGTTTGCTAATAGTTGTTAAATAATAATGAAGCTCTAACAAATGACCACATCACCAGTGAGCTAAATCTCCATTGTAAGCTGATGACAAGAAAAATGACACATTACGCAGGGCTTAAAAATCGCCGATTTACGCCTGACTCACGGATCCCACACTCCTGAATTCACCAGCTCGATGAAGTTTGGTTGTCTGTCACCCCGATGTCAATAGTCCTGGTCATCGCAGGCTTGCCCACAGAGGCAAAAAGTCAAGTCAGTGAAAGCACATGCTCCCTCAGGGGTCAGACAAGGTGGTTCTCTGCCCTCTGGGTTCAGCTCTTGTCCATAAGGGTCCTTTCCACATCTCTCTTCCCCTCTGCCTGCCACAGAGTCCAGGCAGACTCACAGCAACCCTATTGGGCAGGGTGGAACTGCCCTTGTGGGACTCCAAGACAGTAATTCCTTCCAAGAGGAAAAGGCCTCTTTCTCCAGCAGAGCAGCTGGTGGTTTCAAACTGCTGACCTTGCGGCTAGCAGCCAGTCTCGTAACCCATGACGCCACCAGGACTCTGCCATGGCCTACGTAGGGCCAGGCTTTTACATTCGTGTGCTTTTTCTGGGTGGGCCCACTGCCTAAAATGGATGCCAAGCACAGTATTTGTGTCTCTATGCACAAGGAGGCCATGAGGGCCTGACACTGGGAGTCGGATCAGCTTTGTTCATGAGTTAAAGTGCTGTTGAGTCTGGGCTACGATGACAGGCTGAGAAAACCCCGTGGGTCCGTCCTGCTCTGTCATGTGAGTTTGCTGTGAGTCCACATCGGCTGACGGCACCCAGCAGCAGGACTAAGTCAAACCTAGGATCCTGTTCTCCAAACTGAAAGTCTGATTTTGTCCCTGGGGAGACCCGTTCTGAATACCCCAGATTTGACTGGGTCAGTCAGTGCGTGAGGTTCCAGAAGTCAGAACAGCTGGATTCCATGGCACTCTGAGCACCGTAAGCAGCGCTGCTCTCAAGCCCTACAAACGTGCAAATTGTGGTGTCCACGGTCCCCTGGAGAGCGGGGCTGCCCCGGGTGGAGGAGCAGAGTCTCAGGCACATGCCTGTTTCCTCACACAACCAGCTGGAGGACACACACAGGGAACCTATGGTTTGTCTGTACTCCTGATTTTTTAGTCTGTCGCTTTCAATCCTGCACCAAGCTCTGGAAGCCTGTTGCTTTCCCACTGGTTGTTCTCTCAATGAAAGCGTTGGAGCTGCCCAGCAACCCTGCCGTGCTACCCAAGGTTGGTATGCTTTTTTTAAAAAATTGGAATATTTCACACATCGTTTGATTTAATCATATTAAACGTCATGCATTTATCCCCAGAATCTATTTCAAAACATTTTCGTCTCCTTCTTGTTGCTGATAGTCCCATTTCCCATTTCCCCCATCCTCCCCTGCTACGTTCCAAAGTAACTATGAATCCAGTGACTGTCTTTATAGAGGGTTTATAGAGTGTGGGGTTCTCATACAACAGCACAGCAGGTGTGGGAAACTGAAAGGTCATTACTCAGGCTGTTCGCCGCCCCCCCACCCCATCCCCCACTCCCCACCGCCGTACTGTATGCCAAAACTAGGCTGCTGCGTGCTAACTCGTGGTCCATGGATATAGACTTGGAGGTCAGCTGCTTAAAGATGATTTCCCTGAGGGTTATTGGCCATCGAGAGCAATCAGACCCTAGTGGATTGTTCCCCTGAAGGAGAGCCCAAAGACAAGGTCGGGTCATTCAAGGTCCAGGGTTAGGCCGCCATTTCTGTGTCCACCCATCTCGTCACAAGCACGCCCAGTGTCTCTCCTTCCTACTGCGTGTACACCCCTAGCTCGACACGCTATATGTCTTCCTCCTATGATGTAATTGGGGGGGGGGGGGCTTGCATGTCCCCTAAGTGTAGATAAGCTGCGATTGGAAATATATTCTGATGTCTCTTTAATTTTACCCTTCAATGACGCAACTGCCCCCTGGGCCCATACGATTGTGGGGCTGTTACCCCACAAGCAGGGAGCAAACAAACAAATAGCAACTAGACAAAACATAGAAAAACTTTCATTGAAAAGAAGCAGAAAATATTAAAAAACAGAAACTTTCAAAACATAGAGCTCAAATGATACGGCGTCTCATTGTAGCCTCACTGCTTATCTGCCATCATCAACTGTACAGTGTTCTCCGCCCGGACTGTTGGCATCCCTGGGCTGTGCTCAGAGCGGAGTCATCAGAGGCTTCACCCACCTGAGGAACCTGCAAGTGGATGTTGGTTTTCCACAGTCATGCACGGTCTTCTGCCAACTGGGTGTTCGCAATTAATTATTTAAAATCATTGTATTAGGGGCTCTTACAGCTCTTATCACAATCCATACACACACACACACATTGTGTCGAGCACTTTAGTACATAGGCTTCCATCATCACACAATTACGTTCGGATACCATTCTCTCCTAGAGATTTGAATTCTGCTACTTGCAGTCTTGAATCAACACAGGCTGGTATCCATCTTCTATGAGGATTTAGCTGATGCCTTACATAGATTGCTTGTTTTAAGACATCTTTTATTATTATTATTATTATTATTATTATTATTATTATTATTAAAAGATCATTTTACTTTGATGCAATTATATGAAATAATTTGTACATATACTGCCATCATTATTTTCTTAACACTTTCTATTGAGCCCTTAGTATCAGTTTCTTTTTTTTCCTCTCTCCACCTCCCATGACCTTCTGGATACACTATAAAGTATTATTTTCATATTTTATATCATCCACTGTCTCCCTTCCCCCATGGTTTGTTGTTCATTCCCCTGGTGTGTGTGGGGGATGGGGGGTTGTTATGTGTCCATCATTGTGATCAGTTCCCCCTTCCGCCTCTCCTCTCCTCACCTTCCCCCTGCCCTCCTGATATTGTTACTCCCTCTCCTGTTCCTGGATTCCAAGTGTCATGAGCTCTTATCTCTTATCTGCACCTGCGCACATGTTCTGGTCCAGCTCACAGTGAAAGACAGGCTTGGGGTCATGATAGTGGGGCGTGAGGAAGGCTCAAGGAACCAGAGAGATATTGTATGCTTCATCGGTGCTAGTTGACATCCCTTCCTTTAGACCCTTTGTCAAGGCACACCCCACTGTCTACCGACGGGTTTGGGGTTTCTGCTCTAACTTCTCTTGTTCTCAATAATGTTGTTTGTTTTTTCATTTCAGCTCTTCTGATGCCTGTGATCTGCCTCATGATCACGGTAGACTGGTGTGTTTCTTCCCTGTGGGCTAGTTGCTTCTCTGCTAGATGGCCGCTTGTTTCACTTTCACCCCTTAAGACCACAAAGGCTGTATCCTTTGATAGCCAGGCACCATCCACTTTCTTCACTACATTTGCTTATGCACTCATGTTAAGGAAAGTCTTTAAGACCGCAAATGCTATTCTTTCTGATAGGCAGGCACCATCTGGTTTCTTCACCACAGTTTGCTACAACACCCATGTCTTCAGTGTTCTCTTCACATGGGCAAGAATAGAGAAGACCCATGGCATAATAACTAATTGGTTTTAAATTGGGGCTAGTATTAATGCAAGCAGGGCTGAGCCCCGGTGGCGTAGTGGTTGTGCGCGGGACTGTGGCCCACTGGGATGGAGGTTCAATTCCAGCAGTGGCTCCACAGGACCAAAGGCTGGGCCTCCTACTTCTACCACCAGAGGACAGTGATGCCCAAAAAACAAAAACAAAAAACAAAAAAAACATACAAACAAAAAGAAAAGAATTAGTGCAAGCCCCCAATCCATTCATTATCTGTGGTTTATATGTCTCTGGTTCACTTTAGAGACATCATTATACTTTTTTTGGGGGGAGGGGGCATCACTGCTCTCTGGTGGTGGGAGTAGGAGGCCCAGCCCCACTGCTGGAATTGAACCTCCGTCCCAGTGGGCCACAGTCCCGCGCACAACCACTACACCACCGGGGCTCAGCCCGAGACATCATACTTTTGATAGTCGTGGTCATGATTTCTTTTGCAAGAATAACAGATTAGTCTCAAAGAGTTGGCGATTGAAATATTCCAATCTCCAACTCCCTGCCAGATGAGTTTGCCCCATTTTCCTTCCCACGCTTCTCTTGAGTGTGTTCCCTCATGTCTCTGGATTCTGCACACCACTGCAGAGTCCCACAGACCTCATGAGTGTTTAAGGAAATGTCTCATGTGGTGGTGGGTGTAGTCCAGTCCAAAGTCTGAAGGTCAGGCAGGCGTAGGCCAGATGCTGGGGCCGGAAGACACCCTCCTCTCCAGGCTCTTGTCAGTGAGGAGAACATCCTCACTGAGGAGAACAGGAGAAACATCCTGTTTCTCAGTGGACTCATTTTACACTCGTTATAGCAGGCTGGCATTGCAAGGAATCCTGCTCAGAATTACTCACAGGCAAATTGTACTAGTATCTTTCCTTCCTTCTTACTTGACTCATGCCAGGAAAGGTCATTTGGTGGGAGTTATATGGTGCAATCACCCAAATGTAATCATCTGTTCTCCAACCCTGGACTGTAACTTATTTAGGTACATATGACCTGGGGCCTCTAGTAAGATAGTACTAATAGGTATGGGGCCTCCTACTAATCTTAATCAGCCAGGCTTTTTCCTGGGCCACTCCAAAAACAGTTTTCTTTCTCCTCTCAGCTGCACCATTTAATTCTTTATAGTCATTGTAAGTAGTAGGAATGTCAGAACTCAATGTCATCTCATGCTTGTTTGCTAGGAGATAATGCCCTTCAAAATAGGGCCGCAGCCCCAGGAATATGAAATCAAGAATTATTTTGGGGGGGAGTGGGGCATCACTGTCCTCTAGTGGGAGCAGGAGGCCCAGCCTTACTCCTGGAGAGCTGCTGCTGCTGGATTTGAACCGCCAACCCTGTGTACCACAGTCCCGCCCATAATCACTACGCCACCAGGGCTCAGCCCTGAAATCCAGAATTATTATATACTATATAAGGCATTAAAAGGACCAGGCTGAGCCCTTGTGGCATAGTGGTTGTGTGCAGGACTACGGCCCACAGGGTTGACATTTCAAATCCAGCAGCAGCTCTCCAGGAGCAAGGCTGGGCTCCCTGCTCCCACCAGGGCAGTGATGCCCACACACAAAAAAAGGCCATATTAATCACTACTCAATAGAGAACCTTTGTAAATCATCCTTCCTGGGGAACAACATAATTTTATTGATAGTGCTATTAATTTAGCTTATGTTATAGAATTTAAAACACTATTGAGAAAAGGAAATTCCCAGTTGTTTTAGTGAATGCCAGATTGCTTTCCATAGTAGCTGTACATATTTATAAGTCCACCAGCAGTGCATGAGAGTTCCAATCTCTCCACACCCTCTCTAGCATCTGTTGTTCTTAGTTTTTTGGGTTTTTGTTTAATTGGGCTATCATTCACAATGGGTGTTAGGTGAGACTGTTGTGTTGTTACAATGAAATAATCCCCCGATGCTGGAGAATGGGTTACTGAGAATGGAGAGATCTGAATTTCAGATACTCCCTTTCGCTTTCCTTTCCTGATAGCAGACGTGAAACACTCTTCCTGAGCAACTCATTTGTCTCGGCACATGTAGTTTTACATTCTGAGTACGGACAGCGCTTACGGCAAGCGTGTGCGTTTTACATACTAGCACCGCTACCCTGAGCCACTGGTTCATCTTTTATAAAACGGGACATCATGCCACACAACAGAACAATGTCAGCACTAATCTTGTAATGATGTGAAGACTAGCTAAACTCAATCCCAGTAAGAGAGTGCCAGGTAAAATGATGATAGAATTTGTTACATGCACAATCTTTGAAAAGGAAAACATTGGGCCTTTCAAAGAGATCAGTTCACATCATGAAGTCCGTGCACAACAAACAAGCCAAGAACCTAATTGCATGGGAAACCACCTGAGAGCCCTCAGATGCACTGGTAGTTCTCTAGACTCACTTTTGGAAATACCAGCTAACCGGTTTGTCAGAAACAAGTACATCTTTCCATTACTTGGGAAAGGATTTTTTTTTTAAGTCTAACAACTCGTTTTAGAAATTGCACAGGATGCTTATAAAATTGCACTTGGCCTTGAACAGCCAAGAAATTCGACTATAGCTATCAAGTTATCATAACACAAAGCCCCAAAAGGGCGTGCCCAAGGGAGCCCATCAAGTTGTGTGCCATCAAATCCAGTCTGGCTCACAGTGACGGCCACAGAGCAGGGCAGAACTGCTCCAGAGGCTGCCATCTTGAAATCTTTTTTTGTTTGTTTGTTTTTTGTTTTGGGGGGGGCATCACTGCTCTCCGGTGGTGGGAGTAGGAGGCCCAGCCCCACTGCTGGAATTGAACCTCCGTCCCAGTGGGCCGCAGTCCCGCGCACAACCAGTACGCCACCGGGGCTCAGTCCTTGAAATCTTTATAGGAAGAGATCCTCAGGGGTTTCTCCCGGGGAACCTCTGGCGGATTCGAACCAGAACTTTGAACTGGTTCATTCTGGTTCAAATCCTTGCTGAAAATTTGTCTTTCCACCTTGGATATATGGAATCAGAACCCACATTTTAATCTCCATACACACATCAGAATTACCTGGGGGGGAGTCGATCAGGCTTACCTGGGAACTAACTTCATGCTGAACTGTAGAATCTGGTGGCAATGCTATCTGGGGGTGCAAAGGCAAATTCCCAGCAGGGTGTCAAGCCCCAATGAATCAGTTCAAAGTCCTGGCGAACGTCACCAAACTCATAGCTAGCAGCGAAGCACTTAACCACTGTGCTCCCAGGAGTGCATGTCCATGAGTATGGTTCACCACCACTAAAATACACTTAAGGAAAGGGGAGATTGCTTTTACAAAATGTGTATTTCCTCTGCCGAGTCCTGTGCTATTCTCATGAATGTTCCCTTGGAAGGCCTTCTCTTTAGCTGACCTTCTCCCTTAGTGAGCAGGAGGTTCTTCTCCAGGGACCGTTCCCTCCGGATGTGAATAAGCCTTTCTCACCTCCACTCTGACATCTTTGTTTTTTGTTTTTTTTTTATTTTTTTTTTATTTTTTTTTTAATTTTTTTTTAGGCATCACTGCCCTCAGGTGGTGGGAGTAGGAGGCCCAGCCTTTGCTCCTGGGAGCCGGAATTGAACCTCCATCCCAGTGGGCCGCAGTCCCGCGCACAACCACTACGCCACCGGGGCTCAGCCCCCCATCTTTGTTTTTTAAGGCATCACTGCCCCCTGGTGGGGGTGGGAAGCCCAGACTTGCTCCTGGAGAGCTGTTGCTGGATTTGAACCGCCAAGCCAGTGGGCCACAGTCCTGCACTCAACCACTACGCCACCGGGGCTCAGCCCTCCACTCTGACATCTTAAAAACATCACAGATTCAACCTGGACCAGCAGGTTGAACTCATCATCCTCCCTTAACCAGTCCCCGCTGCTGGTGTGGCTCACTGTAGTGCACAGTCCCATCATCCGTTGGTCCCACAAGCCTACACCAAGTCGTCATCTTGAAGGGCACCTTCCTGCTTCCTTCTCCCCATATGTGCCGTTCATCAGAAAACTCATTTTACCCTTTAAATAGTTCTCAGATCTGTCCATTTCTTACTCCCTCCTTCACTGCCGCCCTCCTCGAAGGACTCAGATGCGTCTCTCAGGCGTGCAAAAGTCGCCAAGCATCTCCTCTCCACCATCTAGTTGGCTCTTGGTGCAAACGCCCAAGTGATCTCTGCGCAGATTACCCAAAAGGAAAAACAAAGTGAAAGACCCTTGTTTAAAACTTTTCTGAGTGGGCTGAGCCCCGGTGGCGTAGTGGTTGTGCGCGGGACTGCGGCCCACTGGGTTGGAGGTTCAATTCCAGCTCCCAGGAGCAAAGGCTGGGCCTCCTACTCCCACGACCTGAGGGCAGTGATGCCTAAAAAAAAAAAATAAAAAAAATAAAACTTTTCTGAGCACCTTTTTCTGTTTAAGAGAGACCGGATTTCTTACACCTAAACACTGCACAGCCCTATGATTCCTACTGCAGCCACATGAATGGTTCAGCTTCCCAAAGGCACAATACCCCATTCCCTCTACCAGGACACATGCCCCTCTTCGCTGGTGGAAATGCTCTCTGACCCCCTTCACGAAGCTACTTGCCTTTTACATCTTCACTCCAGGATGACGTTCTTTCTCTGACTCCAACAATCCTAGGAGGTCTTCGGCATAGGACCACGGTACTTTTCTGAGTTGTAACGAGGTACTCTGGGTGTCTTTGATTAATTCATGCCTTCCCCGTTGTTGTCGGTGTCACTGAATCAGTTCCGACACATTGTGACCCTACATGGGACAGCAGGAAACCCTGCCAGGGCCTGTGCTAGTCTCTTGGTCGCTATGTTTGAGGCCACTGTTGCACTCACTGTGTCAACCCAGCTCCTTGAGGGCCTTCCTCTTTTTAATTGACCCTCTTCTTTACCAAGTAGGATGTCCTTCTCCAGGGACTGGCCTCTCCTGACAACACGTCGAAAGTATGGGAGACAAAGTCTCGCCCTCCTTGCTTCCCGTTGGACTTTCCCCAAGGTTGGTTGGTCTGTTCTCGGCAGTTCGTGGCACTTCCTCTGTTCCTCGTCAACCTTGTGATGAAAGCAAACCAATTCTTCCGCAGTCTTCCTTATGCGCTGTCCAACGCTCACATGCATGTGAGGGGAGAGAAAAGCGCCTGGGTTGGGTCAGGCGCCTTTTAGTCCTGGAAAGGCGTTGTGCCACAGATCCGCCCTGTGGTTTCTTGACTGCTGCTGTCGTGAGCATTTGCTGAATCCAAGCAAAAAGGAAGTCTTGGCCAGCTTCCTGTCTATGGATCACGTCGTGGGGGTCTGGGTTCTCTTTACCTTGGGTCGTCATCCGTACTGAAGGCCGCCCTCTTGGGTCTTCATCACCAAGCGCTGCGAGTCTTCCTCGCTCGCAGCAAGCAGGGCCGTGTCACTTGCCTAGCACAAATTTCTCGTGAGTATTCCTCCAATTCTGATGCCGCCTTTATCTTCATGTGGTCCAGCTTCTCTTACTACCTGCTCAACAGACACAGTCTTTTCATCGAGTTTATGGGGGGCTCTTCCAGCTCTTCCAGCATTCAGCACATCATTTGTATCAAGCATATTTTGTACACGTTGCCATATTCATTTCCAAATGTTTTCTACGTGAGCCCTTGGTATAAGCTCCTCTTCCTCCCATTTTTTTTTTTTAGTGAATCATTTTCTCGGGGGCTCATCCAACTCCCCTCACGATCCATACCTACATCAATCGTATGCAGGCCACATTTGCACACTTGTTGCCCTCATCACTCTCAAAACATCCTCCCTCCACTTAGGCCCCCAGGAGCAGCTCCCCATATTTCCCTTCCCTCCCCCCTCAATATACATATTTAACATGAGAGAATACAACCCTGACACGCATCTTTCCTTATTTTAAACCAGGCAGTAAGCTAGAAGTGACTGCCTGGCTCATGGGCTATGTACGGGACCGGCATGAGCACAATTAAGTGTTCTGGAATTCCCATTTTTCTCAGTCACCCATAGTTTGTCATAATCCACAATGTTGAAAGCCTTTTGCCTAGTCCATGAAGCACAAATAAACACCTTTCGGGCATTCTCTGTCAACAATGATAAGCCAAGTCCTCTCCTGAATCCAGCTTGATGGATTGCT
The DNA here is from genome assembly GCA_004026705.1 of Nesogale talazaci. Taxonomy (NCBI): domain Eukaryota; kingdom Metazoa; phylum Chordata; class Mammalia; order Afrosoricida; family Tenrecidae; genus Nesogale; species Nesogale talazaci. Next base: position 30,542 of record PVJH01023890.1, read on the forward strand.
GTAACCACTTTTGTATTGTCCTCAGCAAATTTCACCGGCATCTTAAATTAATGGGATTGTCCAATAGTTACCATAATCTGCTGGGCCGCTTTCTTTGGAATGGGCACAAATATGGGTCTCTTCCAGTCCGTTGGTCGGAAAGCTGTCTTCCAAATGTCTAAACATGGATGACTGCTTCCGGTGTCCCATCAGCTTGTCCTCTACAGCTGTGGTTCTCAACCTTCCTCATGCAAAGATCCTTTCATACCGTTCCTCGTGTTGTGCTGATTCCCCCTCAACCATAAAATTACTGCCATTCCTATTTCCTTTTTTTTTATATATATTTTTTATTAGACATCACTGCCCTCAGGTGGTGGGAGTAGGAGGCCCAGCCTTTGCTCCTGTGGAGCTGGAATTGAACCTCCATCCCAGTGGGCCGCAGTCCAGCGCACAACCACTATGCCACCGGGGCTCAATCCTTCCATTCTTATTTCATAAGTGTACTTTTGCTACTGTTATGAGGGGCAATAAATCTTCCCAAAAGGGTCGTGAGCCACCTGTCGAGAACTGCTGTTCTATACTGTAAATGAATGACAGATGGCTCTGTGTTTTATGCATCATAATAGCCTCAGGACCCAGCAAAATACTAGCATATAAATAGGTGCTCAGTCTGTGGAGTGAATAAGTTCATTAGTGAATAATAATTAAAAAAATCAATACTATCTGAAAACTCTCGCTTACTTTTAACCATCTAGAAGTTTTATCATTTATTAAAAAACAAATATGAAAAGAGCTGCGTGACTGTGCAGGAGAAAGATAACTAGGGCTGGGGACTCAATACATTCTTTTTTCCTGTCACCTCAAAAAAAAAAAAAAGAAGAAGAAGAAAGAAAAGAGCTATGTGTATAACTTTGCTCTTAAGGATCACCTGGTTAGAATGTGAAAGGCCCAGCGTGACATACAAGGACCCTCGCCGTCTGATCTCACATCAGTCTGTGGGCTGGGTACCCAGAGGCCTGGAGTGTCAGGAAGCCAGACCCTTGTCTTGAGGTCAGAGCTCCACTTTTTGTCCAGCTGCTGTGCGTGACCTGGAAGGCGTTTACTCTGTGGCTATATAAGCCCAGTCCCAAATTCCCTCTCAGCTCCCACAACACTGAGGATCTGAAGGTCTAGTAACCACCTTTAGCCTGGTGTGGTCCTGTAAGCCACTGGTGGAAAGGTACCTAGGTGCTCCTGCTCTAACTTGGGCGTCTCCAGGTCCCTTGGCCTGTACCATCCCCTCCCTGAACAGAGTCTGGCGAGGCACAGAAGGTGCCAAGCCCTCCTCTGAAGGGTCTGCAAGAGGACCTGCCAGTGAGTGCTCGCTAGAAGCATCCAAAGGAAGAACTACCCGGCCTCAAACCACAGCGCTGCAGGCCCTGCACATCAGTGCTCCTACAACGTCCCCAACCCCCTAACATCGCATTGCGCCGAGTCAAAAGTGCCAGGCTGTCACTGAGATTTTGGGCATGGTCAATGTTAAGCAATGCCTGGCTGTCCTGGTTAAGAACTCAGGAGTGAAAAACATCAAAGAAGCCCTCTGCCTTCGGGACGCTTACCTGGGGTTCAGTTTACCCTTGAATGTGTGCACTGGAAGCAAGTGACTTTGCTTATCAGTTTCTTCCTCTGGAAAATGGGTCTGCAACAGTACCTGCCTTCTAAGATTATCGTGAAGATCAGATGAAACTAGGCAAACACAGTTTTACCGCACAGAACCATTCTTATTATCCCCCAAAAGACGTTAAAGTATCGATAACTGGGAGACCTCGAAAGACAAGTGCATGGCAAATCTGCAAAAAAGCCATCACTGCCCGCAGGCCTAGTGGTTTCTATGGAAAAAACTTCCTGTGGCCCAGCAAAGACCTTCTTCCTACAGATTACCTTAGGCCAGAGGTCGGCACACTCTTGAGACCGAAGAGCCAATCCTGTCCCTCTTTGCAACTTTCAAATCACTCAAGAGCCTTACATGTGTTTTTCCAAACAAATGAAATCACTGCAATCTGAAATAATAACCGTCAAATGTTTTCAATGCACACGTTCACACTGGAAGAGTCGCCTGTGGCCCATGAGCCACAGTTTGCTGACCACTGGCCCAGGCAATGGAACCCTGCACAAACACTAAAGCCGACGCTGTCCATGGTTTTAGGTACTCCAAACCCAGTGCAATGACAGTTTCAGAACAAGTTCCTTCAAGGCGATAGTCTATAATGCTAGCATTACTAATTAGCATCTCAATCAATTAATAGCCACAAAAATCACCTATGAGAAAACCATAAAGTGAAGAGCAGTAAAAATAGGGTAAGAAAAAAAAATCCAGTGAGGAACTTCTTCTGCAGTCGTTAAAAGAGCTCCCCAAAGAGCAAAACTATGTTGAATTTCTAAAAAGGGTACAAATTTACAACATGTCACTGGGATTTAAATTTGGGTTTTGCCAACTTAAAGTGTGAGTATATTGATCTACTATTAAAATCTGATAAATTAGAATTATTCGCACCCCTCCAAAAGATTCATGTTTTGTCATTTAGGGAAATCGCATCGACTTTACAAGAAATGCAACCTTGTTCCTTAATTTCCACATGGTGAAAAGAAAAAAAAGACACCTACAAGTTGAACATTTTAATCTGAAATACTAAGTACCATGTAAGAATATCTGCTGACAAAATGTCAGTAACTGTTGAAAGTGGATGGTAATTGAAGATAATAGAGGACAAACAAAAATTCACTGCCGTTGTGTCAATTCTGATTCATACTTACCCTGCAAGACAGAATAGAAATGGGCCTGTGGGCTTCTGAGACTGCAACTCTTTTTTTTTTCTTTTTGCTCCTGAAAGCTGCCGCTGGATTTGAACCACCAAGTTCGCAGGCCGCAGTCCTGCACTCAACCACTTATGCCACCAGGGCTCAGCCCGAGACTATAACTCTTTTTTTTTTTTTAATTTTTTTGGGGCATCACTGCTCTCCGGTGGTGGGAGTAGGAGGCCCAGCCCCACTGCTGGAATTGAACCTCCGTCCCAGTGGGCTGTAGTCCCGCGCACAACCACTACGCCACCAGGGCTCAGCCCAAGACTATAACTCTTTACAGGAGTAGAAAGCCTTATTTTTCTCCCAAAGGGGATAGGGAAGCTAAATTAATGGAAATGGAACAACCAGAATGAAAATCATGAGAATATAGGGGAATTTAATGTGCTGTGTAAACTTTCACCAAAAATAATGTTTTCTTTTTTTTTGGGGGGGGGGGCATCACTGCCCTCAGGTGGTGGGAGTAGGAGGCCCAGCCTTTGCTCTGTGGAGCTGGAATCGAACCTCCATCCCAGTGGGCCGCAGTCCCGCGCACAACCACTACGCCACTGGGGCTCAGCCCCAAAATAATGTTTTCTATAAGTGGATGGCAGATACTCTTAGATTCATTATAACTAATCATTTTGTATGAGTTTTTCTATTAAAAATCTACCAAATAGGGCTGAGCCCC
>PVJH01023891.1:0-34054 GCA_004026705.1 Nesogale talazaci
AACGGAGCGAGTTCTCCCTGGTGGGCAGGATGGACATTCTCAGACCCCCGGCACCCCAGAAGGGCAGTTTCGGGGCGCTGTCACTGTGGGGACACATCATTTCCCACGGGCTGAACCCAGATGGGGGCTCTCTGGGGGGCGGGGATGGTAGAGACCCTGATAACCACCTGAAGCCCGTGGTTACTGAGACACTGAAGCCGGCGGGTCCGCTCTGTGCAGGGAGGAGAACTCGCTGCTCCCCTCCCCCAACCCCAGACTGAGAGTCCTGTTGTCTGTTGTCTTCTGGACCCCCTGGAAGCAGATGCCATGTTCAGGGGCAGGTGGATGGAGTCTCTGTTTATACTGAAGTTGCTGATCATTGTTCATGTATCTGTTGTTCACTGAAAATTACTCTAGTTATTTATTATCTATGAGCCCCAGGTTTCTATTTTTTATTCAGGAAAATCAGTTCTCAGAAAAGTAAGAATATTACCATATGGATGATACTTCATTTGGCTACATTAAGTTTGTGATTTATAACTTCACTGTCTCTTTTTTTGTTTGTTTGTTTGTTTTGTGGGCATCACTGCTTCTGGTGGTCATGGGAGCTACCCAGTGCTGCTCCTGAGAGCCACGGCTGGATTTGAACCGCCAAGCCCACGGGCCGCCGTCCTGCACTCAACCACTTACACCACCGGGCCTCAGGCCCCACTGTCGTTTTCAATGTTAAGATGTTGATACTTTTATCATATATATTAAAAGATACTACTGGGCTGAGCCCCAGTGGCATAGTGGTTGTGCGCCGCAGTGGGGCCCACTGGGTTGGAGGTTCAAATCCAGCAGTAAGGCTGGGCCTCCTACTCCCACCACCAGAGGGCAGTCAGGCCCACAAAACAAAACAAAACAAAACAAAACAAAAAAATACTACTTATAATTTTTTATCAGCACGTAAGATTCCTTTATGTGATACTATAAAACTATGGTCTCTTGAATGCATTCCCCTTTCTAGAGTGTATTTCTTGATGGGTCTCTCAAGTATCTTAGGACTGCATTACACTGAAATAGTTACAACCCTACACTGGGCCCTGAGCTCAGATGTCACTTTAAAAAGACACATGGTTGCAAATGGGAATAGTTTCCGTGCTGAGTAAGGGTGTCCTCATAAAGGAGAGATTGATCTGATGACAGTTACTCCTCAGGCTTTTAATAGGTGGATTTTAATGTTACTTTCTTCCTTGTTAAGACCTCCGGCCTCCTCACACAAACAGAGGTGAGAACATCACCTCTGTCTGCACTGTTTCCCAGTGGGGGAAGCTCTGCTGTGGCTTTAAAGGTGTGAGCACATCAGGATGGTTTACTAGGGCTGCAGCCTCTTACCTCCCCCCTATTCCAATACATCCTCCCTAGAGGAAACACATTTTCTCTCTCAGCGTAAGCAGGAGAACCACTTGGATAAAGAAAGAGAATAAACTATTTATAATTTTAAAAACTATTTATTATAGTAAAATAGAAAACAATCTACTAAAGACTAACCAGTTCTATATATTTTAATTGATGTATCTATTACTACCCTTGATTGTTGAGAAATGATAAGGATTTGAGAGCAGCATTTGACAGCACTTGGAAAGTCCCAAGTTCAAATTATTAAAGAGTCTACTCAGAAGACAAGACATACTTTGTTTCCTTAAACATTAATGTTCCTCAGAAATGATTTCATTCTGTCTTTTAATGTTAAGGGTCAAAATAAATTCAGGAGCACTGGATTTGAGCTTGCCATCAATGAGAAACCTGAGGTGTAGGTAATTAAAAATTAATGCACACCTTTCAAAATTCTGTAAATACCTCGGCGGTGAATAATTGTCCCCTATATTGAAAACACACAATTTTCCTTGTGTATTTCAAGGCTTAGGAGTCCATGTTATAAGGATCAAATTCAACAACCAGCGCACATTAAGCAGCTTTGAGGAGGGCCTGCCCAGGACTGAAGTCTGAATTTGAGTAACAGAGGGGCAGCCCAGCAAGACCACCTCTGTCTCCTCACTGATCTCTCTGCCTTTTCTCTCCTAGTCCAGCCTGTGGTGAGTGTGTATCCTGCCAAGACTCAGCCCCTGCAGCACCACAACCTCCTGGTCTGCTCTGTGAATGGTTTCTATCCAGGACACATTGAAGTCACGTGGTTCCGCAATGGCCAGGAGGAGAAGGCTGGGGTTGTGTCCACTGGCCTGATCCGGAATGGAGACTGGACCTTCCAGGTGCTGGAGATGCTGGAGGTCACTCCTCAGAGAGGAGACGTGTACAGCTGCCGAGTGGAGCACCGGAGCCTGAGCAGCCCTGTCACCGTGCAGTGGAGTGAGCATCTCTGTCTGACCTCCTGCACCTCTCACTCTCCAAGGAGGAGGATGTGGCTTATCCCTGATTGTCGCATTTCTCTTCTCCCCACGCCATATTTTCATTTTCTCCCAGTTTTCATCACCTTTAGCTCAGGTCATTGATAAAGCTCTATAGAAGTTCCCACAAATCCTTATGCCCCAGAAGACACAGTGAAGGTTGGGGTGGGGGGGGGGTAGAAAACAGGTTGTCTCAGTTTTCGATCTCTCAAGATATCACAGGACATTGTCACCTCACCCCCCTGGGCACCATCCCCTGCTTCTGCTTCTGCTTCTTCCCTGTCCCGTGCTGCTGCTCTGACGTCTCTGTCTGGATGTTCACTGTGAGCCTCCTCTCCATGCAGGGCCAGTCTGCTCCAGGGGATGAAATCTCAGCACTGCTTTCATGAGCTCCGTCCCTCTGGACAAGCTGCTTCCTGTCGTGGAGTCCCAGACTCTTGACACATCAGATCCTGCTCCAACATCTCCTGTCAGGGCGGGGAATGTCTATGAGTTCTGTGCCTGAGCCTTGTATCTACTCCATTTGAACTTTTATTCTCCCCACCCCACCTCTAGAAGTGACCAGATTTTTCTATTTTACATAAGAGAATTACATAATACATAACAGAATTCATTCCCCATTCTCTGTGTCTCATTCTGAGAAGTTTGATTTGGGATATAAGCACTGAACCTACCTTGTTTCTCCAGGAGCACAGTCTGACTCTGCACAGAGCAAGATGCTGAGTGGAATCGGGGGCTTTGTCCTGGGTCTGCTCTTCCTTGGGGCAGGGCTGTTCATCCACTTCAGACACCAGAAAGGTAAGGAAGCTGCTCATGACTGCCATTCCCTCTGAGAGCCCTTCTCAGGGAAGAAATCCCCCTTCACTCTAGCCAGTGCTCTGTAGTGTCCATGGGAAACTTTCATTTCCCCCAAGCTCCACATTCCAGCACATCTAGAAATCAGAAGCTCATGGCTTTTTTTCAAACAAAGTGCTTACAGTCTGCAGCAGACACAAGACAGGCTGCTCTGCAGGGAGACCCTGGGTGAAGCTGCTGGACAAATGGAGGGAGAGCCGCCCAGGCTGAGAACATCAGGCTGGGATTGTGTGTCAGACTCTTCATACAGGGCAGGTCCTCAGCCTCTGCCATCTCCTCTGCCCTGTGTCCTGTGACTTGCTGTGTTTGACACCTCTCAGGGGGACTCTGGAACTGAAGGCCTGGGCTATGGGGATATTTGCCTCTATTTCTAATGAATCCTTACCTTTTCCCCTTTTTTTCAGCCCACTCTGGACTTCAGCCCACAGATATTAAAACTCAATCTTCCTCTAAAATTACACTGGTTCTCCTCTAGTTGCTAGTAGAAATGACAAGACAGGAGAGAGAAATACTAGGAAAACCTTTGGATTCAGGCTTCTGATGAGAGAGTTGGCATGAAAGATGCTTTTTCAGCTGAACATCCTGAGCCCTCTGGTAGCATTGCATTGTGGGAACATCAGAGGCTTATTATTCACTTGTTTTCATTTCTTCTGACTGGGTTGCTGTCCATGAGGTTTTGAGAGTTGACAGTGAGCATGGTGGGGGGGAGGAGTTGTTTATGGAGGCTCTTTGGAGCAACACCCTTCTTTCTCCTCTTCAGGTCTCTTGCGATAAAATGAAGATGGTGACCCTCAAAAAAGAATCTCTTTCCCAGCATTTGCAATGTATGAAAAGATTTGGATTTTTCTCTGTGTTCCACAATGGATTGCTTCTTCAGCATCTGGATCCTCCTGGCTCAGTGACCAGACAGAAAAACTTCTGATCAAGTCTCATTTATTGGAGCAAAACTTAGGGTATATATAGTCAATGGTCAGGAGTAAAGGTCACAGCTCATGCTAATGAGGTAAAGTCAACAGGGGGCCAATCCTGGACGAGTGCCAAATAAGGCGGGCAAAGGGGACTGTAGTCCTCAAAGACGTCCGTATGCTAATAAGGGTATACAGGAGTGAAGCGGGCAACTTATAGCAACCAATCACAAAGCTGCAAGTCAAGACAAGCAGAAATGCCTTCTCTATAAGCCTAGGTAATTAGCATGTTAACAAATGAAGGTCAGTACGTCTGAAAGTCAGGCTTCAAAGGGCAGGGCTGTTTACAGTTATAAAGATAACAGACTATTAGTCTTAGGTGATTAGCATATAGTTACTGACAAGTGAAGGTCAGCAAGTCTGCAAGTTAAGCTTCAAAAGGCAGGGCTGTTTACTGTTCTAAAGATAATAGACTACTAAGCTCAGGCAACAAACAGTAACAGTTCAGACTAGTGACTGTAGCAAGGTCAAGCATGTCCGGGCTGGATGGTTCCAGACACCACTCCTATCACCTTATAAAAGTTTCCCCATGTTAACCCAAATGCATTTTCAAGAAAAATCATCTTTCTGCAATAGCTTCAAGAAAAGAAGTAGAAATAAAAGAGGAGAAATGGAATGCTTTATTTATTTTTTAAAAATTTGGGTCAAATGTGGATCTGGAAGATGTCCTTACTTCCTTGTCTGTGCTTCCCCCCTTTTGTGCTTTGTACCTCGGGCAGGATCGCATTGGAGAAAGCCCTTGAATGCATCCACATCCTAATGGTTTCCTTCTTCTGTCTATCTTCAGTGACAAATACATAGGGCCCTTAGCCCCATGGGAAGAGAGAGCAGATAATTCAGGGAAAAAAAGTTAAAAGCTGCACTGCCATGGTCTAATTTTAATATTAGGTCCCTTGACTTATATTAGAGTTTATATGGAATCTAGAATTATTAGATTTCCAGTTTGTTAAATGAATTCCTTTACAAAGCCCTCTTCTTCTTATTGGACATCATCAGTTCATTTCTAAGTCTTTATATGTGTGTTTCTGTGTCTACTTATTGACTACAAAACTTATGCGATAAATCCAACTACTATATTGAAAAATAAAAGCAAAGATGCTTGATTTGTAGCACTTAACATGCTGATACTTCATTTTAAGCATAAATCTGTACTTTTACAGGTAAACCGGAGAATTTTTGGGAGGGGGGGCAATCACTGCCCTCTGGTGGTCATGGGAGCTATCCAGCACTGCTCCTGAGAGCCGACTGAATTTGAACCGGGAAGTCCGCGGGCCGCAGTCTCACACTCAGCCACTTACGCCACCTGGGCTCAGCCTCCTAGACTGGAGAATTTTTACAAATACATTTATATTCCTGATTGCTAAGGCAAATGTGTGATGCTACCAATGCCTCTAAAAAACATTTGCAAATCTCCTATAAACTTTGACAGCTGACAGTTTTTAAGTTAGATGAAGATCATCCTGACTCAGCAACCTTTTTGGTAACCAATATTCCATGGTCACAGCTCATCCTCCCTTTTGGACTATATTTTAGTTTGCTGTTGAACACTGCCTCAAACCATCTGACGTGGGTCTCTTCTTTTCAATTTTTTTTTTGGATACTTTCTTTTAGTAAGCATGATGTTTTTCTCCAAGGACCTGTCCCTCATGATAACATGTCCAAAAGAAGTGAGAAGACCTACGATGCTCTCATATTCCAGCTGTACTCTTCACCACACAGATGTGTCTGTCCTCTGGTAGTCCTTAATGTCTATTCAATATTTTGCACTAATGCCATCAGTTAATTGCATTTCCCTTTGGGTCTCCCTTACACAGTGTCCAGCTGTCGCATACATGTGAGGAGAATGACAAAGCTATGATTTGGGTCAAACATATCTTAGTCCTCAAAAGTGACAGCTTTGCTTATCACCATTGTAAAGAGTTCTTTTGCAGGACACTGTCCCCGTGCAAGATGGCATGTGATTTTCTGACTGCTGCCACTTTAGATGTTGGTTGTGAATTCAAGTACAATGCAACCCTCGACAGCTTTGGTGTCTTCTCAATATTACACAAGGGAAATAAAAACATGCTTTCATAAAAATGAATATGACAATGTTAATCTAGGCACAGAATACCCCTAGTTCAAGTTAATCAAACATCCACCTTCTAGAAAATGCATGAAGAAGCTGCATACTATGTGTTGCATGAAATTGTCTTCACCAATAGAAAGAAACTTACAAATATATTCTGCAGAAGGGATGGACTCCCCAAAATACTTAACTAGCTGAAAAAGTCAGATAAAAATTTACTTGTCATTTGATGTTCTTATTTGTCAAAGGTTGAGAAGAAGAAATTTGTAGACCCAGAAGGCAAAGCTGTAATTCCCAAAACCTGGGGTAGGAATGTGATATATGTGCAAACATGAACTATTCGAGCATGAACATTCTCTGAACGGTTTTTTAAGTTTTTATTTTATTGAAGGCTCTTATAGCTCTTCTCACAATCCATGCACATATCTATTGTGCCAAACACTTCTGTACATATGTTGTCATCATCTTTTGCAGAACATTTTGTTTCTGCTTAAATCCTTTGTGTCAGCTCCTCAATTTTTCCCTCCCTTCCCCACCTTCCCTCCCCCATGTCCCTTAATAATTTATAAAGCATTCCTTCTTTTATTCATGTCTTACCCTGATCACTGTCTCTCTTCACCCACTTTCCTGATGCTTATTCCCCTGGAAGGGGAGTCAGACATTACTGTGACTGCTTCCCCCTTAGCCTCCTAATCTTACTTCTTCCCTTATTGGTCCTGAGAGGTTTGTCTGTTCTGGAGTCCCTGAGTTGTGAGCTCGTATGCATGTTCTGGTCTAGTCAGATTTGTAAGATAGAATTCAGGTCATGATCATGGAAGTGGGGTAAGGGAAGGGAACATTAAAGAACTAGATAAAGGTTGTGTGTTTCACCAGTGCTAGTCTGCACCCTGACTGGCTCATCTCACCCTTATGGTCCTTCTGATATGGGATGTCCAATTGTCTTCTTGTGTCCAATTGTCTCCTTGTGTCTCAACCCTGTCCTCTCCTCTCATTTACATTGATATGATTTCTGTTTTGTTTTGGGCCTTTGATGCCTGATCGCACACACATCGACTGATCATAAGGTGGGTGTGCCTATTTCCCTGAAGGTTTGTTCCACAGACATAGGCACACATCTAAACATTTTCTAAAATTATTGAACTTTATATCTCCAAGGAGGTAATTTTGTAATATCTATACAAAACCACAATAAACCAATGATATAATCTTTAAAGAATTAGGCCTCTTTATCAATTCTTGAAATGAGTGTGATTCTGGAGAAAGTTACTGATAAAAATCATAGGAATTTGGTTTTTGCATAGAGAAAATCACAAATAAATGAAATATGCAAAACTTCAGGGAAAATCCACTAAATATAAGACAAATATGAACTAATGTTCTTATCAATTAAACTTTCACTACCTTTATAAATAAATGAATAACTCAACATAAAATGGGACAACGGCTATAAAGTAGTTAAGGAATAAATTCTGGCAATATAACATTCTGCAAGCAGCTAAGCTACAAGCAAACACCCTGAGGGAATGAGTGTCTGAGGCTGAGAGTGTAGAATCACTGTTTAGGAATCAACCTAATAGTCGCGACCCCTTTGGGAGTCAAATGACCCTTTCACAGGAGTCGCCAAAGACCATAGAGAAACACATTAAGAGTCATAACAGTAGCAAACTTACCGTTATGAAGTAGCAATGAAATAATTTTATGTTGGGGAGACACCACAACTGGAGGAACTATATTAAAGGGTCGCGACATTAGCATTGAGAACCACTGATCTGGGTCACCTGGCCTAACTTAATCCACAAAGACAATGTTCAACATCCCAAATTGGAAAATGGGGATGGAGGTATTTAAACCTTAACAACAGCTATCTAGAATGCAACCACTCATCTCTCTCTGTCTACAGCAAAGCAGAGAGGAGAAGATCAAAGACTCAAGGGAACAGTCTTCCTAAGGACTGGTAGATCATGCCAACCACAGTTTCCAGAACCAGGAGTCCAGCAGAAGTAGATCATGCAGGGCTCCAAGTATCAGCCACTTTCATTGGTTTCACAGTAGAAGGTTTTAGAATGGAAGAGAAAACAATGAAACAAATATTTCAAACATGAGACTTGCTGGTCTGATAAAGCCTGTTGGGTTTCCTGAGATCTTCTTTTCTGCTAAGAGTCATCTGACAAGTGTCCTTGCAGGTCCTCTGGATTTGGATGTCTTTCTGCACATAATTTTAATACCTCAGCAAACTTCTATTAGCATGTAAAATGTAGAAGATGCTTTCCTGATTCAACATGAGGAATATCATCCCATTTTTGACAACTTAAATTTCCCTGGATGCATACCTTTTAAAATCAACCATGTGGTTATTAATCGATATTATAGCTCTTTGATCTCATTTTGAGGTGTGCCATAACATCAAACAAAGGCCCTGACAGCTTTACTCCCTAAACATCATGAGTGGTCTGAGCAACCAGCTGCTTCTCAGTCAAGTATTGCGCATCTTACCACCAGACAGGCCTGTTGTTACTGCATCGACAATGTTGTGATGCTGTTCAAAAGATTGCCACCACTCATTTTCTACAGAATTAGGTCTCAGGTCTCTCCTCCTGCTCTAGAAGCTCTAACAATCTAAAAGCTCCACTGAGACCTTTCTACCAACCTTGATGGTATCAGAATATCAGTGCCACACTTTCTAGCAATAGCCATAACCAATCTACCACCATATGACAGCCTGAGAGATTAGTGATGGCATATAAATGTACAATAGGATCATTCACGAACATATCATGTGGGACATTGTCACAAATGATTGTTTTTCCCAATGAAGATAGGCCCCCGATCCAGCAGCATTTACTGACAAATCTAGCCTTTCTGGTGACTCATTTGAGAGAGGTAGGGAGAGAGGGAGAGAAAGAGAGAGAGAGAGAGAGAGGGATTATAATCGAATTAGAGCAGAGAAAATACTGTCTGATTGCATTTATATAACATTACAAATCCTGTTTAGATTATAGAGCTACACGGGAAAGCAAGGAAGGGACTGCTCTGCAAGGTTGGATTACAGGTTATGTTTGCAGAAACAGTGGGGTGTCATTAGGAAAGACATAGTAAAGTCTTCTGGGGTGCTGTCCCAGTGGTCTCTTTCTTGTATTGGGCAGTGGTTCTATGGATGTTGGCATTAAAATAAATTCAGTCCTACATTTATGCTTTATGCTTTTTCTATTTGCTGTATTTCACAACAAACTGTGAAAGCTGTAAAGAATGTAACATCCTGACCAGTCCTTAGTAGTCAATATTTATTGATTGCAACAAAGTTAAAGATGAGGCACTGCTTGTATCGGGGCTACACGGTGGGGCTGCTTATTTTGAGATGCTGGAAAAGTAACGGTTCCCTGAACATACAGTGATACAATATGCACATCACAAAGTTATGCTGTCAATTCAATGAAAGCAAGTATCTGAAGTAAACAGCTCAACGACTGCAAAAGTATAAGTGATGGTTCCTTCTATTTCCCTTTTGTCTGTGGTTGTTGTTGTTGACAGATGCCTTTAAGTGACTTCTGATTCCAAGCAACCCTATTGTGTTAGTCTGGGTATACTAGAGGAACAAATTCAAGGACACACATATAGATATAAGGAAAGGGTTTATATACAAAAGGAATGACACTAAGAAGGCATCCCAATCCAGTCTAGTACTAAGTCATAAGTCTGATATTAAGCCATATGTCCGAAATCAATCTACAAAGTCTCCCTCCGACTCACAAAGTCACAGATCAGTGGGTGCATAATTCTGGCGCTGGCAGGGGTCTCCCCATGGCTCCTCACTTCCAGGGCTCAGGGTCCATCAACAGCATGCCGCTCCAGCTTCAGAGGCCTGGGTCCATCAGGGCAAAGCCATGTGGTCTCTCTGCCACCTCCTACAGCTCCTTGGACGCTGCCATCTTGTCTTTTCCATTACTCATCATCTCTGAGACTAACTCCCAACAACTGGAGAGAAAACTTCTCATCTTCACGAGGGAAATATCGCGAGATTTCCCAGAAGTCTCAGGAGAAAGCCACGCCCACATAGAGGCCTCATTGGCTACTCAATGGCTATCTCCAGATTAACAGACTAGACTCCACCCCTACATTTCAATCATAAAATTAACATAAGCACATGACTGCCACACCTATGCATAACACAACGAAGCTCCACCTGACCATGTGCTATTCTCTCAATTGTTACGTTTGAGCCCATTTTGAGTGTCGCTGTGGGAACACAACACATCAACAGTCTTCCCCTTTTCTTCTGCCCCTTCACATTACCCAGAATGATGTCCCCTTCCAGGGGCCAAGTCTCTCTGGCAGCATGTCTAAAGGACTTGAGACTAAGTCTCCCCATGCTTGGTTCTAGGAGCACTCTGGCTGTCCTTCTTCAGACAGAGCTATCTGTCCTTCTGTCAGTCCAAGGCACTGTGTGATCTCCTTCGCAGTCTCCATCTCTGCAGAGAAAGAAAGAACAGGGGGTCTCCAGCACTGCAGCTCTGTGTCTTCACTATTGATCATTGCTAGGGAGTCCCTGTGGTGGCAGGCAAAGTCAGGCATCATGTGACTGCCAGTCTAGATGCCCAGCTCCAAACTTTCCTTCCCACTATGCTTTCCTCTGAAAAGTCTCACTTTCAAGCAAACAAGTGGAAAACATCAAAAGGAGGAGGAACGAAGAGGCTCCCAATGTTTTCTGTCATCTGACTTAGTCACCGTGACCTGCCTTCCTCTCTGTTCCCTAAGACTTCCAGTAAGACCTTCAGAGGACATATTCCTTCCTGCTGGAGACAGATGATGCTACTTCATTCTTTATCCCCACTGGTCACTGGAAAAAAACACACCAATATGTATCTGAGAGGGGTGGGTATTTTCAACAACGTTCTCTCTTCTTCACCTAATTGAATCCCATCATAAGAAAAAACTACCATTTGATATTAGGACTGATCATTTGGTTATTCGCTTCAAAACAAAAAAATCTGTTTCTTCTACATGCCTCCAGTTTCTAACTTTTTATCAAATATCAGTTATAAATGTGTATCCACAAATCCAAAAGGTGTGTGGTGTATATGCAGATTCCATTCTTATTGGTTGGGGAGAAAAAAGAGGTTGTCTGATCCCAGAAAGGTTTACAACTTACAGGGGCAGGTCTACTCAGATCTGTAAATTGGAATGGTCACATTGGCAGTGAGTGGATTTTTCTTTATTATTGTTGCATACTAAACTTTATGTGAACCTCCCTGGTTTGTTAGAAGACCTCTAGTTATACAGTTTTTGCAGTACCATTCCTATCTTTCTAGATGGAACTTTGTCATCAATTTCCAGTAGCCATTACCAGCAGACTTCACTGCACATCCATTCTGATCTTCCCACCATTGTTTCAGATGAAATACCAGGTTCCATCTGTGATAGGAAGGTTTCTTGTGCCAACCCGACCAATAAACACCAGCCCTGTCTGGGGTCACCTCCTGCAGGCCTGGTGTCAGAGGCCACAGGCCCCCTTCTTCCACTGGAAGGCAAGGTCTCTCTCCCAATTACCTGAGCTCACAGACAGTCTCCCCCCCTCTGCTTGGAATGCAGGGGACAAGGCTGGGGGTGCAGCACTCTCCCCACAGCCGTGGTCCCCCTCCCTGAGGCTTCTGATCAGGAGACAGCAGGCGAGACTGGTGGGCAGGCAAAGAGGGCAGCCTCACCCTTTCTCACCCATCCTGGACCCCCATCCCCGGAAGTCCCAGGTGGTAGTCCCTTAGCAACCACTGATCCGATCCTGGGGGAAACTTTGCCCCGCCAGATGGTGACCTACCTGAGGCAATAGGGGGAAGGCAGTGGGGGTGGACATCTGGATGGAGGCCTAGGGCCAGTCTAGGGTTGCATGTTGGTTATTTATATGCAGGGGGTTGTCCTGCCACCCTGCTCCCTGACCCTCAGGCTCCATCGGAGGTCACTTTCTGGTGTCCTCTAAGAAGACCAGCCCACCTGCCTGGTGGGTGGGGATCAGACCCAGCTCCCCTCACTGTCACAGCTTCACTGCAGCTCTTAACCGCCTCCCCGCCGCCCCCAGTGTACCTTGCTGAGGAAGACGGGCTTTGCACGGGGCCTGCAGTATTCTTTGTAGATGAACTTGAAGAGGAAAAGGTGGAAGAGGGTGATGAGGAAGGCCACGGTGAACCAGAAAAGGAAGGGCAGGCAGGGTCCTGCTGGGCCATGTGCTTGTTGTGGGCCAGGATGGGCTTGAGCAGCAACGTGTGTTGCTGGTCTTGCAGGTGCATGAGGTTGCTGGAGATGTATAGCCGTGGTGTGATGAAGGGGAAGGCATGGCCCTGGGACGCCGAAGTCAGCTCTATGGGCTTGTCCAGGCAACCGGCCTCGCAGGCGTAGCTGCACAGGCTGGCCTCGGGCCTCCACGGACAGGTGCAGGCAGGGCTTGCCCTCGGCATCAGCCAGCACCGCCAGGTTGATGTGGTCGCTCTTGTAGCAGATGCCATGCAGGGCGTAGCTGTTGTGCAGCACAAAATCGGCATCTGCCTGGAACTGCAGGTGTTCTCCGTGAACTGCAGGCCGCCGAAGCTGAGCCCCATGCCCTGCATGGTGCCCGCAGAGCCCACCCTCACCAGGCCCTTGCAGGCCCGCTTCTGCAGGGTCAGCCTTCACAGGTCGGACCGCTGCAGGATCTGCACGACACTGGCCAGCTGTCTGGCCAGATGTTCTCGGTCCTCATGGTGGTGTGGCCGCTGAAGCAGTGATCTCCGTAGTTGAGCGTGGACTCCTGCTGCTCTCGCTCCCTGTGACTCGGGCCGGGGCTGAGCAGCGGGCCCGGCACGCAGGAAAACATGTAGTCCAGCGTCATGTTCACAGACAGGCTCGGCGGCGTGTGGGTGTCTGTGATCTTCCTCATTTACACTGCTGGGCTGAAGAGCGGGTCCCAGAGGCACTGGTGGTCCTGCAGCAGTTTGGTGGCCGCTATCTCCAAGAACTCCAGCATCTCCTTGCGGGCCAGCTCCTGGAGGGTCTTCAGCTCTTTGGCAGCTTTGCTCTTCAGGGCCTTGGCGTGAATGGGCCAGCAGACATGCAGCACTGTCTCATCCAGCTGTGTCTTGGGTGCCACCTGAAGCCAGTTCGCCAGCTTTTGGGAGGCCACCACCATCAGCTGCACTAGTCCCGAGGAGAGTGGCGAGTAAGACCACAGTAGAGAAGGTACTGATGGTCTCCGACCTTCTCTGGGGTGCTGGTGAAGGTCCTGGGGGCGTGGCTGGCAGTGAGTCCCCTAGTCTGCAGTGCGGCCAAGAGCTCCTTGGGTTTGGAGAGTTGGATGCACTGGAGGTAGGCGTGCGGCCGGCCCCAGGGGCGCCAGAGAGTCCTCCTGCAGCAGCAGGCAGTCGCGGCCTGTCCCGTGGTGAGGCCAGAGCCCGAGGGGGCCCAGGCGCGGAGGTGGAAGGACCGGAGCAGGGAGACCCCCGACCTGCAGGCAGCGCATTCGGCCCGGCTGAACAGTTACCCAGAAGGTCAGCCAGAGCCAGTACCTTATGACATCCAGGGCCTGGAAATTGTTGGCCACCAGGGCTGGCATGCCGGGGCCCAGCGGCAGTAGGTAGCAGAGTAAAGTGTGCTCCAGACGCCAGTCACACAGCGGGTCCAAGGCAGCACATGCAGGCTGCCTGCCGCCCGCCGCACTTCAGAGCCCGTGCACCATAGGAGGAGCAGCAGAAGTACGAGCAGGCAGAGGAGGCAGCGGGGTCAGATGGTGGACAGCGGTCCCAGCCATCCCTTAAGCCACTTCTGCTGCCACTCGGGCCATCGGGCAAGGATGCAGCCATGGGGCAGCCTCCGGTCCCCCCGCCCATCCCACCAGACTGGCCGCCCTCGCCTCAATCCTCTTCCCAGACCACAGTGCCCACCCGGGCCCTGTAGCACCATAGCAGCAGCCGCCCCTGCCACTTCCTCCACCCACTACAGAGTCTTTGGTTGTCAAGCACCGCCGGCCGCCAAATGCCACTGTGTCTTGGGCCCAATTCCTGTTTAAGACCCTCAAAAATAGATAAGATAGAAGGAAAATTCCTCAACATTATACACACTATTTATGAAAAATCAGCAGCCAGCATGGTAGTCAATGGAGAAAAGACAAAAACAATTCCACTGAAAAAGGTTACCAGACAAGGACGCCCCAACATCATACGGAGGTTCTAACAGCATAAGACAAAGAAAATATATCAAAGGTATCCATCTGGGGAAAGAAGAAGCAAAATTACCATTATTCGCAGGTGATCTGATTCTACTTAGGGAAAATTCCCTAAACTCCGTGACTAGAGTGTTGGTTACAATAGAGGATTATGACAGAGTGGCAGGATATAAGATTAATAAACAGAAGCCTATCAGTCTGCTATACACATCAGATAAGATCACAGAAGAGGCAATTAAAAAGTAGCATTTACAATCGACAAACACAAAGCGAAATACCTAGGGATATACCTGACTAAAAAAGCAAAAGACCTGTGTGAGGAAAATTATAAAACATTTTATAAGAAATCAAGAGAGATCTCAAACAATGGAAGAATATCCCATGTTAATGGATCAGAAGGTTCAATATAGTAAAGACGTCAGTTCTACCCAAGACATTATATAAGTTCAATGCTATTCCAATACAAATACCACCATCCTTCTGCTAAGAAATGGAAAAACTGATTAACAACTTCTTTTGGAGTGAGAAGAAGCCTAGACTCAGCAGAGAACGCCTCAAGAAGAAGGACAAAGTGGGAGGGCTTGCTCTACCTAACTTTAGTATGTATTATACAGCCACAGTGGTCAAACTGTGGTACTGGTATAATGACAGATACTCAGGCCAATGGAAAAGAGCTGAAGACCCAGAAATAAAAACATCAGCATACAGGTAGGTGATTTTTGATAAGGATTTCAAAAATATCAAATGGGCAGCAGATGACCTCTTCAATAAATGGTGCTTGAAAAAAATGGATATTTACCTCCAGAAAAATTAAGCAATACCCCAACCTCACTGCATGCACTAGAATAAATTCAAGATGGATCATAGACCTTGAGGTAAAACTCCCCAACATTGGGACCATCAGAGAGGGAATTGGGATGAATCTGAGAACCTTGGCAAAGGGAATACATAGGCTATCATAAATAGGAAAGGATGTCTTGATGGTCTCACACTGCTGGGCATCTTCAGAGACAGATACACAGGGTTCTGAACACCATGGGAACAGACAGCAGGCAATTGAGGGGGGAAAAGTACCATACACATGAATATTAGTCAAATTTCCTAATTTTAAAATTAGTTAAAAGCTAGACTGTCATTGTCTATTTTTAAAGTTAAGTGCCTTGGCTAATATTCCAGTTTATAAGGTATCTAGAATTATTAGATTTCCAGTATATTCAATGTATTTCTTCATGAAGTTGTCTTATTATTGTTGGAAAAAATCAGTTCATTTCTGTGTCTTTATGTGTGTGTTTTTGTGTCTACTTATTAAATACAAAATGCCTACCATAGATCCAACTACTACTTTTAAAAATCAAGCAAGAACAGCGATACTTGATTTGTAGAACTTAACATGCTGATACTTCATTTGTAAGAGGAAATCTGTATTTTTCCAGGTAAACGTTTTTTGAAAAAGAAGCACAATGGAGTGGAACACCCTGTATAATCAGCTTAAACATAGATCTTTTTGAGGAAACAGTGTTGGAGCTTACTTATTGTGGGTGAAATGTACCAGTGAGTCATACTTTTGCAGGAGGTGACCAAATATTTCAGGTCCAAATGAAGGTAAAAACAGAGCTTCCTGTTTTAGCTAATGCATTACTTTCAATAACATATAAACATAGTATTAAATTAGTAAACCAGATATTATTACTGAAACTAATAATATATCAATATCTAGACTGCAGAATTTTTACAAATACATTTATAATCCTGATTGTAGAGTTAAATGTGTAATGTTACCAATGCCTCAAAAAGAAACTCTTGCAAATATGTTATAAACTTTGACATCTGATTGTTTTAAGTTAAATGAAGATAGTCCTGACTCAGCAATGTTCTTTGTAATCCATATTCCTTGGTACTAGCTCATTCTCTCTTGTGAACTATATTTTAGCTTGCTATTGAGTACTGCCTCAAATCATCTGACAAGGGTCTCCTTTTTAAAATTTTTTTTTCAAGGGTACTTTCCTTTAGTAAGCATGATGCTTTTCTCCAAGGACCTGTCCCTCCTGAAAACGTGTCCAAAAGAAGTGAGAAGAAGACCTGCCATCCTCCCTTATTCCAGCTGTACTCCTCATTACACAGATGTGTCTGTTTTCTTGTAGCCTCTAATGTATATTCCATATTTTGCACTAATGCCATCATTTAAATGTATTTGTCTTTTGGGTCTTCCTTACCCAGTGTCCAGCTGTCACATTCATGTGAGGAGAATGACAATGCCATGGTTTGGGTCAAACATATCTTAGTCTTCAAAAGTATCAGCTTTGCTTATTACTACTGTAAAGAGTCTTTTGCAGTAGATTTTCCCAATGCAAAAGGGCATGTGACTTTCTGACTGTGGCCACCTTCAATGCTGGCTGTGAATTCAAGTACAATGCAACCTGGGCCTGCTTCAATGATTCTTCAATATTCTATAACATATGATCCACTTCTTGTAACTCACACACAGGAAATAAAAACATGCTTTCACAAAAATGAATATGAAAATGTTAATATGGGTATATAATACCTCTGATCCAAATTTATCAATTTTCCACCATCTAGGAAGTGCATGAGGACACTGAATAATATGTATTGTATGAGATTATCTTCACCAATAAAAGGGAAACTTACAAATATATTCTTCAGAAGGGATGGACTCAAAAAATATTTAACTAGCTGAGAAAAATTATCTTTTGATTTTTCATACAGGTGAAACATTGAGAAGAAAAAATTTATAGACCCAGCAGGCAACGCTGCAATTCACCAAACTTAGGTTAGGTATGTGATATATGTGTAAACTGAACTATTTGAATATGAAAATTCTCTGAATTTTTAAATTTTCATTGGGGGCTGTTACAGCTCTTATAATCCATACAGTCTTCCTAAAGACTGATAGATCACGCCAACTACAGTCTCTGGTGCTTGGGACCCAACAGAAGTAGATCGTGCCAGGCTACAAATAGCAGTCACTTTAATTGGCTTCATTTTACAGGGTCTTCAAGTGGAAGAAAAATCAATGAAACAAATATTTTAGACATGAGATTTACAGGTCTGATAAAACCTCATGGGTTCCCTGAGGTCTTATTTTCTGCCAAGATCATCTGATAAGCATCCTTGCAGGTCCTCGGGCTTTGGCGTGGATTTCTGGCACTTCCTGATGATATTTTGCTGCACATAATATTAATACCTCAACAAAATTCTGTTTGCACGTGAGTTGTAGAACACACTTGCCTGATTCAAAATGAGCAATTCCATTCCATTTTTGACAACTTAAATTTTCCTAGATTCTTTTCCTAAATACTTTTTAGAAATGACTTTTTAGAATAATATGCAATTCATTGATATTATAACTGTTTGACCACATTTTGGAGTGTGCCATATCCTCAAATAAAGGTCTATCTACATCAGACAATGTTGTGATGCTGTTCATATGATTGTCACCACTCAGTTTTTCCAAATTAGATCTCCAGGTCTTCCCTCCGACTCTAGAAACTTTGACTCTCAATCTAACAGCTCCATTGAGCCTCCACCAACCTTGATGACATTAGAACATCAGTGCACACCTTCCAGCAACACAGTCACGGTCAGTCTACCTCCACATGACAGCCTGACAGATCAGTGAGGGCACGCAGAGGTACAATGGGGAGAAGCGTTTGGTCCAGCAGCATTTATCGACAAGACCAGCCTTTCTGATAACTCAGTTGAGAAAGAGAGAAGCACAAAAGAGAAAATGGTGTCTGATTCAATTTATACAACATTAAAAGTCACATTAAGAGATGACTATTAGGTTATAAAACTAATAGAAAAACAAGGACATGATTGCTCTACAAGGTTGGATTACAGGTTATCTCTGGGAAACTGTGGGGTGTGATTGGGAAAGACATATTAAAACCTTCATGGGTGTTGTCCCACTGGTCTGTTTCTTGCATTGGACAGTAGTTCTACAGATGCTGGCATTATAATTATCAGTTCAGGCATTCATTTATGTTATATGTTTTTCTATTTCTTCTCTTTCCCAACCAAGTGTCAGAAATATAAAGAATTCATTTCCTCACTAGCCCACAGCGGTCAATATTTATTGACTTCTACAAAGTTTTAGATGAGATACTAGTGGTATAGGGGTTATACAATGGGACAGCATATTTTGAGATGCTGGAAAAGTAGTGGCTACCTGAAATATAGTGATCAAATATGCACATTACAAAGTTACGCTAGTAATTCAATGAAACAAAGCATTGGGATGTGTACAACTCAATAACCAGAAAAGAATAAGAGATATTTCATCCTTTTCTCTTCTCTTTTGTTCAAAGTTGTTGTCAGGTGCCTTTGAGGGGCATCTGACTCCCAGTATTCGTATGCATAAGAGAAGGAGGCACCACCTGGTCATGTGAGATTCTCTCAGTTGCCATGTTCCAGCCCATGTGTGCAGTCACTGTGGCAACCCAGCTCGCTGACGCTCTTCCCCTTTTCCTCTGTTCCTTCACTGTACCAAGCATGATGTCCCCTTCCAGGGACACATCTCTCTGACAGCATGTCTGAAGGACCCCACGCTTGTCTCTGGGAGCACTGTGGCTGTCCTTCTTCAGACAGAGCTGTCTGTCCTTCTGTCAGCCCGTGGCACTGTGTGATCTCCTTCACAGTCTCCATCTCTTCGGTGATAGAAAGAACAGGGAGTCTCCAGCACTGCAGCTCTTTGTCTTCACTATTGATCATTGCTACGGAATCTGCAGGGAGGCAGACAAAGTCAGACATCATGTGACTGCCAGTCCAGATGCCCAGCTCCTCCAAACATTCCTTCCCACTTTGCTCTGCTCTGAAAAGGTGGGCTTTTAAGCAAACAAGTGGATAAAATCAGAATCAGGAAAAAGCAAGAGACTTCCACCTGTTTTGTGTCATCTGACTTAGTTACCATGCCCTGTTTCCCCTCTGTTCCCTCAGACTTTAAGGAAGACCCTCAGAGGACATATTCCTTTCTGCTGGAGATGGTGATGCTACTTCATTCTTTCTCCCCACTGGTCACAGGAAAAGAACACAGCGTCTGAAAAGAAGTGGGTACTTCCAATAAAGCTCTCTCCTCCTACTGGAATCACTTACTAAGAAAAGAGCTCCCAGATTGCTATGAGGACTGATGCTCTGCTTCACAGCTTCAAAGGGAAAGGCAATCTGGTTTGTCGACCCTCCTCATATTTCTCCCTTATCCTCAAATGTCAGTTACAAATGTGTATCCAGGGATGCAAAAGGTGTGTGGTCATATCCACGTCCCTCCTCTTGTGTGGGGAGAAAAGGGGTCGTCTGTTCCCAGACAGGTTTACAGCATGTACAGTCAGTTCTACTCTGTTCTGTAATTCAGCATAGTCTCAATGACAGTGAGTGTGATTTTTCCTCTATTGTTGCACACTGACTTTTATGCTAAATCCTTCATAACGTCCCTGGATTACTAGAAGACTCCTGTTATAAATTGATTGCAGTGCCATTCCTGTCTTTCTAAATGGACACTTTTCATCCATTTCCCATAGCCATTACCAGCAGAGTTCACTGCACATCCATTCTGACCTTCCCACCTTTGATTCAGAAGAGATACCACTTTCCACCTGTGATAGGTAGGTGGCCAATGAACACATGTGGATTTAATTGACCACATGTAGAGAGATAAATGGTTCTGCAAGCCTCACCTTTCTTGTCTCTTGCTCAGACAAGTGCGCTGCTGCCTTAGCTTATTCTCTGCCTGTTTTCAAGCTATGCTGCCACTGGGACTATAACCCGTGCATTGTGCCACTGTAGTTTGAGGTTCCTTCAAGTCCTGCTTCGACACCATACTAGAGTATACATTTCTTGATCTGGGAAATGTCGGACCCTGTGTTCTGGCTGACTGTTGGTGTTCTCCCTTGCTGTTTGCTGCCTGTGGCCAGATGGCCTGAATTATTCTACAGAGGACTGCCCTGGGGCCTTCAAGACTTGAAGGACTTCCAGTGTATTAGCTGTCTCACAGAAATGAGTTGCACAGGGGCACTTGCAGTACTTTATCAATTAACCGCTTATTTCATGTATGTACATGTGTATAAGTTACATATAATCAGTGGTGTCCTGCCTTTATTTCTCTAGTGAACCCTGCCTGACATGCCACCCAAAAGGCATGCTCTCTTTGACCTACCTCCTGCCCCAACACTCCAACCCTCAGGAGTTTGCATTAGTGTTCTTTTGCCAGCTGGTCTCTCAGCAACCTCAAATGTCACCCTCCCCTCTCAGTGTTAAATCTCACACTTCCTCAGGGAATTCTCACTTATAGAAATGTTTCCTTTTTGTTTAAACTATAGGTCTATAAGTGAGACTAGCCATTTTTCTGTCTCGTACATGAATGACACACCCTTGGGGTCTGGCTGTCTTTTGTAGTTGGCTCTGTTGCAGTGGAATGAGTGTGGTGTGGCATTGCAGGTCTTGCCACATTTCATCAACTGTGCACAACTGTCTTTATTGAAGACCCCAGTCTCTGGAAAAGAAGGCAAGAAATCAGCTTCCTAAAAGAAGGACCTGGGGGCTGAGCCCCGGTGGCGTCGTGGTTGTGCGCGGGACTGCGGCCCACTGGGACGGAGGTTCAGTTCCAGCAGTGGGGCTGGGCCTCCTACTCCCACCACCGGAGAGTACTGATGGCCCCCCCCCCAAAAAAAAAAGGATCTGAAATGTGAGTGGTCCCACCTTGTGGGCAGAGTTGGAACAATCCACAGGGCTGCAGATGCTGGTGTCCTCACTTTACTTGGGACTATGGACTATAGCCCAAGTCACTTGAGTTGCCAGGATAGGGCGCTGAGTATTTTATGTTCTGAAAAGTGGGCGGTGTGCCAATAAGTTTGGGAACCAGGATCTCAATCATAATCATCTTTGTATCCACCCACTAGGGGATTCTGTTGTATAAAAAAAAATAAACTGGCTGTGAATTGAAGGACACAAACTGGATTGCAGACATGTGGCTGTCAACCTTCCTAGTGCGGCAACTCTTCCGTACAGTTTCTGATGTTGTGGTGACCCCAACAATAAAATGACTTCCATTGCTATTTCATAAATGTTATTTTATTATGTTTATGAATAATGTGACTCCTATCAAAGGGTAGTTTGACTTCCAAATGGGTAGTTAGTTACCCACAGACTAAGATCTGTGGATGTAGAAGGTGAAGATGATAAATGATATAAATCATTTCATTATATTATATGCGAAATAGATTTCAAAAATATTTTTCTGACTCAGGATTTAAATACACCAAACTCATTACCATCAAATCAATTCAAATTCATAACAATGTCATATAGTATTTCTTGTACAATGGATCTTTCTGAGAGCAAGACAGCCCCATGTTTTTGCCACAGAGTGACTGTTGATTTTGAACCATCTGCATTGTTGTTTTCCAATAACTGTTTATCCAACAGTACCCAGGCCTTCATGAGAGTATTAGATCAAAAGATATGAAGAAGAGATATAATTCGTTGCATAAAACTCTCCTTTCAATACACTATGTTCACTGCTGACCTGCTGTGTGGCTCCAACAACTTCTTCCAAGTGGAAATGAAAAACCATGTCTCTCTCGAAAGGAAACATAAATTGAGTGATCCATGGTCAGGGTTAACCAGAACCAGAACTGTGTCCTAAATGGTACCCAGCACCTTTGATTCTCCATTCTGTCACAAAAGATCTGGAAGATGATTGTCTGGATATCAAAAACAGAAACAAAAACTGAATGGCTGAAAATACCATCGACTAGAGCTATGTTTCAGTCCATATTTCCATAAAGAGCTTGTCTTTGTACTTTTTTTGTAAAATCTTTAGATGGGAAAGTCTTTAAAATATTAGGAAGTTTCATTTATTTATCCTGCCATTTGCCATTTCTGCTGTTGTGATTTTATTAACGCTAACCTTTGTCAACAAAAATTCAAATTACCAATTCTTCTTTACTATTTCTTAGACATTGTCCAGTGTTTGAAAGAGTGTGACATGATAAAAAGTCTGCTTGTATTGAACTGTACAATTTTAGTTTGTCTTTTGAGTTCTTTGACCAATTTTGCATTTGATTTGGGGTTTGGTGTGAGACAATTACCTTTCTGCAGAAGGTAATTCAATTTTCCCTGCAGAGCCCATTTATTAAAAATACTCTTCTGTGCCTATTAAATGAACTTATCAACCTTGTAAAAAAAATCTGTTTACCATAGATTTCTGGGCTGATTTCTGAACTCTGAATTTTAGTTCACTGGACTATGAATTGATTGTCATACCATTACCAATATATTTTTATTCCTGTGGTTGTGTGTTGGTCTTCTTAGGGGCCATCATGTTGGTATCAGCTGAAACTCACTGAAGCAGTGTCTGGTCCTGAGACAGCCTCAAAATTGTTGCTATGTTGAATCCACAGTTGCCATCACTCACTCCTTGTATCTCATTGAGGGGCTTCTTTTTCTTTCTTTCTTCTTTTTTGTTCTGTTTTGTTTTGGGGCATCACCGCAGCTTCTTTTTCTTTCCTTTCTCCCCCTCTCCCTCCCACTCTCCCTCCCTTTCTTTCTTCCAGTCAACCTTTGACTTTACCAAGAATTCCTGGTGGGGCAGTGAGTTACATGCTGGGCTGCTAAGTGCAAGGTCATCTGTTTGAACACACCAGGCACTCTGTAGGAGGCAGATGAAGTTTCTCCTCCCTTGAATATGTGCATATCCATCCTATCAGACTGATATGTGCTAAAAGTGATGCCGAAACAGTGAATCTGTTTGTTTCTTGTTTGTATTCTTCACTTCAGTGAGCATGATATCCTTCTGTAGAGACTAGATCCTCTTCCTAATATGTCAAAAATAAGTGAGAAAAGGGTCACCAACCTTGTTTTTAGGGAGCATTCTGGCTATAATTCTTCTGGATGCCCGGAGTATAGTCAAGTCATCCCGACCGCCAGCCAAATCTTTGCTACTGAGTTGATGTGGACACCTAGTGGGCATCTAGGACAGGGTAAAATGTCCCCGTAAGTTTCCCAGACAGTCACTCTTATGGGAGAAGAAAAGAGTCTACTCCTTTGTCCATGTAGTGACTTCTGATTTGAACCTTACAGTTAGCAGCTCAAGATTCAGGTACTACACCACCAGGGCTTCTATTAGTAGTTTAGTCCACCAAAAGTCAAAAGTAATAATTCTTTTCTGGTCATTATTCACCCCTTACATGCAATTAAGGTAATTAATAATCCCTTGGCTTGGATCAGGCACTTGTGAGTCATCAAAGTAAAATTTCTGATCATTCAAACACGCAATAAATTATTTGGGCACCAGGTTGAGCCCCAGTGGCATTTAAGTGGTTGAGTGTGGGACTGTGGCCTGCGGGCTTGGCGGTTCAATTCCAGCGGCGGCTCTCAGGAGCTGCACTGGGTAGCGCCCATGACCACCAGAAGCAGTGATGCCAAAAAAAAAATTACTTGGGCACCAAATATGCCCACAGAAATATATTCTTTAATTTCTGAACTGCTTTGGATTTAACCAAAATTATATCCACGATGATTTCATGTTCTCCCCTCATCTCATGATGTTTAGTTTCCCAGTAGTGAGGAATTTCTTGCCACTAGGCGTTATGCCTCCTGTTTCGTTGTTGAGGGTGGGAGGGAAGATGCAATAGCTTATTCTTCACTTTAGTAGGGATATGTCGACATGCACCACACCATTGGATGCCTAGAAATTTTACCAAGGTGGAGGGTACTTGAATTTTCATTGGTTAATTCCCCAACTTCTTGCATGCAGACATTGTACAAATGAATCAAAAGTCTTTGATACATCCTCCATAGTGGGCCAATCAGCATAAGTCATCAATATAATGGACTGATGTGATATTTTGTGGAATAGACAGGTAATCAAGTTATTGCAGACTAAATTATGGAACAGGGTGAAAGAGTTGATATATCTCTGGGGGAGAGTTGTAAAAGTGTATTGTTGCCCCGACCAGCTGAAGGTAAACTGCTTCTGGTGATCCTCAGAGACTGGTATTGAGAAGAAGGCATTGGCCAGAACAATAGCTGCATGCCAAGTTCCAGGAGAAGTATTCATTTCCT
Source organism: Nesogale talazaci (assembly GCA_004026705.1). NCBI lineage: Eukaryota > Metazoa > Chordata > Mammalia > Afrosoricida > Tenrecidae > Nesogale > Nesogale talazaci. The sequence goes on from PVJH01023891.1 coordinate 24,514, forward strand.
CAAGCAATGAGATCCCATCTGGAACAGCAGCTGCAATTTGAGTTACCCCCTGGTTAAGTTTATGATAATCTTCTGTCATACTCCAGGATCCATCTGTCTTCTTTATAGGCCAAATAGGTGAGTTAAATAGGGATGTGGTGGGAATCACTACCCCTGCATCTTTCAAGTCTTTGATGGTGGCCCTGATCTCTGCAACCTCCAGGAATGTGGTACTGCTTTTGGTTTACTATTTTCCTAGGCAATAGCAATTGTAAAGGGAAGAGCTTAAGAGAAGTCATGTCCGTGACTGTGCACTGTATCCAAGGACTAGGGCTCACAAAGGTCACCTGCTCGTGTCCACACTGTGCACTGCTCTGACAGTCAGGAGTGGTAGCACCGAGACTGCAGATGGTACAGGTGACCTCTCCTCCCCCAAGCTCAGAGGAACATGCCTCAGCCTAGGCAGTCTTGAACAAATATCATACAGTTTGTGCTTAAAATGACAAGGAAATCATGTGTTGTACATCTTTCAGCTTAACAAATGAAAACAAATCAAAATGGAATATAAAGAAATTATACTGAAGTCACAGATTTCCTACTAATTCCTTAATCCATTCTTTCTGTGTTTCACGGAGGCCTGGTGGCCTCGTGGTAACATGGTGGGGTGCTCCCCGTCAGATCATCAGTTTGAAACCCACCAGGTTTTCAGGGAGAGGAAGAGCAGGCTCTCACTCCTGAAAGGAGTGACCATCTCAGAACCCGCAGAGGCACTTGCACTCTGTCCTACAGTGTCAGCATGAACTCAATAGCACTGTCTGGTTATTAAGTATTTTTTATTCTACTGTATATCTAGTTCAGTGTGGGTCCTTAAATTATTGTGATAGTAGATGGATTGATTTTTACTTTCTGAGGAAAAGGAGAAAGAGCAGGTTGGTTCTTTGCAGGTTGAGCTGTGAAGGGACAAAATGCACGAGACCTGAGCAGTTGCCTGAGCTCTTCCATATCTGCAGTCTTTCGGCCCCCTCTCCTTTCCCTCACTGTGCTGAGGGGCAGCAGAGCCTGTGGAATGACAGGAGGGGCTGAGCAAAAGGAAGTGTAGATGGCAGGACAGGAGCAGGTCCGGGCTTCCACGGTCAATCTGCTGTCCCTGTCTGAGCAGGAGAGGCTCTCCCAGACCCTGGAGAGGTGCAGTGGCCTGCTCTTTCTCACGCAGGCAAGGGGTGGAGGAGGGCATCCCTTGGGGGTCAGGGTGTTGTCACCTCTGCCAGAGCCCCCAGACCACCCAGTAGTGGACTTGGTAGGAGATTCTCTACAAGAAGCAGAGTGCTGACAGGCTGGTCCCTGTTCCCACAGAACATTTCCAAAGGCAGTTTTAAGGCTGAGTGTCATTTCCCCAACAGGACAGAGCAGGTGCGTTTGTGGAGAGAAACTTCTTTAACTGGGAAAAGTATGTGTGCTTCAACAGCCACATGGGAGACTTCCTAATCCAGACAGAGCTGTGTTGGCCAGAATCTCAGTACTGGACCAGGCTGAAGGACCCCCTGGATCATGCACGGGCCTCAGTGAATGGGCACTGCAGACACAACCACAGCATTGGGGAGAGTTTAACTACACTGCAGTGTGGAGAGCATGTGTGTGTTTGTGAGAGTGCTTGTGTCTGTGTGAGACTCTGTGTTTGCCTCTTTGTGTGTCTGTGTATGATGGTGTTTCTTTGTGTGACTGTGTGTGTCTTTCTCTGTATGTCTATGTGTGTGTTTGTGTGAATCTGTGTGTCTGTGTCACTGTGAGGACATAGGGAAAGCAGTGTGAGTGTGCAGGGTGTGTATGTAGAGGGTTCCTTGCGTGGGGTCACTGAGAGAGATTGTAGCGTGGATTGGGTGGGTTCTAAGAGACTTGGTGGTGGAAATTTCAGGTGTATGAGGTGGGGAGCGACCCGAGAGGGAGAAAGGAGAGAGAACATCGGGGGTCCTGTGAAGTTATTCACAGACCATACTTACATCCTTTCTACCTAGTCAGGAGTCCCTGGGTTGGGTATGGTGGGGAAATAGTGCGCTCCTTGTTTATTTGTATAAACATGTCACTGAAGAGAAGGTACCAGAGCAATTGATTTCTTTCTTTCTTGTGAGTGTGGAGTGGAAATTCTAAGATACCCCCTCCTAGGACACCAGCAGGGCAGTATGGGGGTCTGTCACTGTGGAGCCACAGAGCAGAGACAGGGCTCACCATTCCCTATGGGCTGTACCCAGATGGGATCTCTGAGAGAGGAGGAGGGAGTGTTAAGAACCCGATAACCATCTCAAGTTATGGATTGTTGTCTAGAGCAGAGAAGGGGTGGAGCTGAAGCAAGCTGGGATCAACTTTGTGCATGGATGAGGACGAACTGCTGCCCCCAACCCTTCAAACTTGAGGGCCTTAGTGTTTGTTGTCCTACTTGCGGTGGTCTAGTTTTCGGTGTCATCTTCTGAGTGCAGGTGTATTGGGGACACTTTTCTGAAATAACTTTGAGGTGTGCCAACTAATTCACTTTTCATTTTCTCATGGGTAATTTTATGAAAATCTGTTTACAGCAGTTACTTACGACTTATTTTGATAGACCTTCCTTCTGATCCTACTGTTGCATCCAATTCCTGTTGTTCTAACATATCCAGTACTTCTTCTAACATTGATTTGTCTGTTCTGGTAGTGCATAATATACTCTTCAACAATTTCATCGTTTAAATGCATCAATATTTTTTGAGGTTTTCTTACACATGACCCAGCTCTCACATGCAGTCGAGGAAACAAGACCACTACAGTGTGGTCAAGTGTCCTAAAAAGGAGCAGCTTTGCTTTTTACACTGTAAAGAGTTCTTCTGCAGTGATCGCTTGGCTCTGCCACCAGGGATGTTGGTTTGTGGGTCAAGTAAAATGTAAGCCTTGATGATTTCAATGTTTTCTCAATTTTCCATGATGTCATATGATGCAGAAATTCAATGTCAGGCTGCTTCACAAGGGAAATAGAAGCATACCCTTTCAAAAAATTAATATGAGGCTCCCACTTAACTCTACTCCCAATCCAAGAACAGTTAGTTTTGATAATGCGGCCCTGCTTGAGGCTCACCTTCAAGAAACGATGACTGACAATGAGGGGGCTACAGCAAAGGGTAGTGAAGAAAGTAGATGGTGCCTGGCTACCAAGAAGAACAGTGCCTGAGGTCTTAAAGGCTTATATTTAAACAATCAGCCATCTGTGAGGAGTCATTGAAGCACACATGGAAGAAGAACACGAGCTTGGGTGATCCTAAGATGACAATAACAAAATCTAAACATGACAAATAGAAAAGTATTAGACTGTGAACACCCAATTTGTAGATGTCTATGGAGGTCATTAGTACCCAAAACCCATCTGCAGAATATCTGGTCAGATTAAACCCTTAGCAAATCTCTTTAGCCACAGTCCAGTGTGTCAAACAGATTTCTATCAGACAGAGAGAATTGTTAACTGCGTGACACTGGATCGAACTTGATACTTGGTTCGTGGACCTTCCTCTTGATCCAACATGAATTTGTTCTAGATGCAAGTATTTCTTGCTTTTTTTATGACAAAAATGTCTTTCTTGTCTTTTAAGATATTTCTGGTGGTTCTTCCTTTTTTCAATCATTTTTTGGGAGATATTGTAGATATTACAAAAATCCATAATTCACTTAAGTCAAGCATATTTTTACAATTTTCAAAATACATTTTCAGAATATTCCCTGTCTTCTTGAACTCTTTGATTTCATCTCACCTTTATCCCCTTCTCCACTCTACCCCTGAGGAATAGAGAAACACTCATTATTATATTTCAACACACACATATATGTATTTTTCTGTAGCTTACACCATTTAAGAACTTTCATTTATTCATTATTTGTACTTTTATCTTGATATTATTATTATTTTATTCTTGACACTTTATTTTGTTTTGTTTTTTTATTGTTCTTATTTGGTTTTCCTGTTTGTAAATCACAGGAGGTGCAGATTCATAGAGATAACAAGTGATGTAAGGAATTATAAAGGATGTTGGGGGGGGGAGAAAGGAAGAGTGAGGGGGTTGGGGAAGCAAACAATGTATGCAGGAGTCAGGAAGTGATCCACCAGAACTGATAGTGATTGCACAACTCATTCTAAAAAGCAGTTTAACCATAGGAATAAATGATGTGCGAATACCACATGAAGAAAATCACAAGACAAGGTGTGGGAGACGGCAAATTAGATCAATGTTTGCCACAGCTGAAGGGGTAAGAGTTGTTTATAGGGTGCATAGAGTTTATATCAATGATGGTTAAATAATTTGGAAAAGGATATCAGCAGTGGCTGTACAGTCTGAAGCAAAGAGGATAATCAATTACAGAGAATTGCACAAGTAGAATATGTGGGCTTGGAGAATATTCTGTGAATATATTTTCCCACATATAGAAAAGATAAGGAGAGGAATTACTGACAAGATGAGCTGACAGCATGCTAATTGAACCTGATTCTTGGAGAATGGAGGAGTCTGAGGAGAGGCCACATGGGCTTGCCTTGAGGGAGCCAAACCTCTGGGGCTGGAGAAGCCATGTGGAGTCCCCTTGCAGTGCTGAGATGCTTGGGAGGCCATGGGGAGGTCCCCACCAGCACTGAGATGCTTCTACTGCCACTCAATGCTGCTGATGGATGCTGAGCCCTGGTAGGGAGGAGCCTACCAGGACTGACATGCTTCTCCCTCTACTGCCACCAAACATACAAGACTCTACACCCACTGGCCTGTGATTGTCCTGGTGTCACTGCATGTGCTTCCTAAGTTGGAAGGAGACTTTATAGACTGGTGTCAGACCTATGGGATGCTATTGTTCTTATGACCTTGGTCTAGACTGGGATAGGATGCTTTCTCCATGTTCCATTCCTCTTGTATATAAACCTTTTCTTCATATGAAAAGAAAAAGAAAAAATAATTACATGAATAGCAATCACTACAAGTAAGAAGAAATTGCATTCTAGAATTGAAAATGATAATTGTAGAACTCATCTTTATATGACTGAATTACTGAGTTTTATGACATGTTGATCAAGTGCAAATAGAACTGTTTAAAAGAAGAAAAATGAAAAAAGCACAAAAGTAAATATAAAAATGTTGGCAGAAGTACATACATAATAGCTTTACTCAAAATAATCAAATTGTCACCAACTAGTAAACGTGGGAACAAATTGCACTCTATCTGTTGAATGGAATACTCTTCACCAATAAATAAGAAAAATTACAAATATATACTGCACAATGGATGAATGTTAAAAATATTTAACTAGCTGAAAAATTCAGAAACAAAAAATTTATTTGTCAAGCAGTTTTTCTTCTACACCAGAAGTAAATAAGAGGCAAATTTATAGATGTACAAGGCAAATCTGGGATTGCCCAAGCTTGGAGTAGGAATGTGATATATGCATGTAAGGATGAATTTATTTGAGCTTGACAGCTTTATGAAGTTTGTTGCAGTAACAGTGGCACACATTTCCTAAATGAATTGATCTTTCCATGGCCAATGTGAAAATTTTGTAAAATCTAAATAAAAGAATTATATAATCTTTAAAGATGGGGGTATCTCTATCAGTTCAAAAAATCAAAACATAATAGAGATAGAAGCTGAAAACATAATGGATAAAGAAACTGATAAAATTGTATGTTTTTAATTTTTTGCATGGTGAAAATACAAATTAAAGAAATATGCAAAACTTCAGGAAAAAGTTCACCAAATATAAAAGTAACTCTCTTATCAACTAAATTTTCAGTAACTTAATAAATAAGTGAAGAGAAATCCAATATAAAATGAAACAAAGGCCATAAATTAGCCTTTACAGAAGAGATTGTGGCAACACAACATTCTGAAAATGTAAGTAAGTACCCTGAGGGAATGATTGCCTGGATCAGAAAGCTTAGATTCAGTGTCTTGGGGATCATCTCGGTCAACTGGCACAGCTAAATCCTCAAAGACAACATTCTGCATCCCAAATTGGTGAGTAGGTAGTGGAGTATTTAAACCATCACAGCAGCCATCTAAGATGTGACTAAGAGTCTCTCCCTGTCCAGAGCAAAGCAGAGTGGGGAAAATCAAAGCCTCAAGGGAACGATGCAAACTATAGCCTCTACTACTTGGAGCTTGGCAGAATTAGATGAGGCTAGGTTATAAAACCAGCCCCTCTCATGTTTTCACAGTAAAAGGGGTTAGACAGAATGGAAGGAGAAAACAATGAAATAAATATCATTGAAAAACATGAGACTTCCAGCAGTGGGGCTGGGCCTCCTACTCCCACCACCGGATAGCAGTGATGCCCAAAAACAAAAAAACAAAAAAACAAAAAAAAACATGAGACTTCCTTGTCTGATAAAACCATATGAATTTCCTGAGGTCTTGCTTTCTGCCAGATCCCTCTGATGTCAGCAATGATATCTTTCCTTGTAGGTCCTATGTATCTGGCTTGAATTTCAGGCACTGCCTTGAAGAACCACTGCTGCAAATTATTTTAATTTTGTTCAAAAGAATTCTATATGCATGTGAGTGGTGGAACCTGTTTGCAGGATTCAAAATGGGCAACATCGTGAGGAGTCGGCGATCGCTCTCCCACACTGACGCACGCTGCCATGCTCTCATGCTGTGGCACACACAGCCTTTTCCTCTATCGGTTCCTGGCATCTATGTTTAGTTTATATTTTACCCTTCTGTATAAACTATATAGCTTGCTCTGCTTGTGTTACATTCTAGTCACTATACCTTTGTATTGTTTTATAGTGCTTACATATGTTGTAACCTTTAGTCCATTAGATCATATTGTAGCCTTGTGATTGGATGCTTTAAGTTGCCCCGCTTCTCTCCTGTATACCCCCATTAGCATACAGACCAAGTTGAGCACTACAGCCCCTTTTGGGCACCTTTTCCCCCTTATTTGGCACTCATCCAGGATTGGCCCCTGTTGACTCTACCTCATTAGCATAAGCTGTGACCTTTACTCCTGACCATTGGCTTCATATACCCTGAGTTTTGCCCCAATAAATGAGACTTGATCAGACTCCTGTCTTGTCTCCATTTCCTGTGTCTCCTGCTCATCTTCGTTTCCAGGCCTCCGGATCGGGACATCACATTGAATGACCTGCGGGCCGGGTCACAACATTATTCCATTTTGAAAACTTCAGATTTTCCTAGATTCATACATTTTATATTCCACTGTATGGTTAATTATTGATATTTATGGCTGTTTCATATTATTTTGAGTTGTACCATCTCAGAAAATAAAGGTCTCCAAAGCTTTACTCCATCCATGTCATTAAAGCTGACCCCACTTTGAGGATCCAATTTTTCCTAGGTCATAATTTGTCCCTTCCCATTTGAGGAGCTTACCTTCTAACACTATATCAAATAAATTTCATACTTCCTCTTTAAAAATTATTTATTTTTAATCACTTTATTGGAAGCTCATACACCACTATCACAATCCATGCATCCATCCATTGTATGTCAAGCACATTTGGGCATTTTTTTCCCTGAACCTTCTCAAAAGTTTTGCTTTCTACTTGAGCCCGTGTTATCAGATCCTCATTTTCTCCCTTCCTCCCCACTGCCCCCTCAAGAACCCTTGATAATTTATACATTAGTATTATTATTTTGTTATATCTTACACTCATATCTCCCTTCATCCACTTCCTTATTGTATGTACTCCAGGGAGGAAGTCATATTTAGAATCTTATAATAGGTTCTCCCTTTCTACTCCTCCTTTCTTCCACACACCCAGCATCGCCACTCTCATCACTCATCCTGAAGGGATCAGTGTTTGGATTGTCTAAGTTTCTGGTTCATATCTGTACTAGTGTACATCCTCTAGTCTACTGGATTTGTAGGGTAGAATTTGGATCATGATGGAGGTGGGGATCATTGAAGAACTAGAGAAAAGTTGTGTATTTCATCATTGCTACTCTACTCCCTTATTGGCGCTTCATTCCATGATGTTCACCTTGTCGACACTATCATTGAAGACAAATGTGTGGATAAGTAAAAGTGGTGGAGAAAGCTGATGGTGCCCCGCTATCAAAAGATGTAGCGTCAAGGGTCTTAATGGCTTGAAAGTAAATAAGTAGCCATCTAGCTCAGAAACAAAATCCACATGAAAGAAGCCCACCAGCTTGGTAACAAAGAGATCAGTTATCAAGTTTCAAGAACTAAAACTCATAACGTTGCATGCTCATCTTCCTGATATGATCGCTGATGACAAATGCGTACATAAGAAAATGTAGTGAAGAAAGTTGATGGTGTCCAGCTATGAAAAAGATATAGTGTCTGGGGTCTTAAAGGCTTCAAAGTAAACAAGCAGCCATCTAGCTCAGAAGCAACACAGTCCATGTGGAAGAAGCTCATCAACCTGTGTGACCACGAAATGTCAATGCGATCCAGTATCAGACATCTAAGGACTAAGAATGATGTCATTATAAATGAGGTATAGATTGGGGACCCAAAGCCCATAAATAGGTGAAGAGTCATCGCCTTACAGAGGTGTTGCAGGGAGGAGATGAGTCAGTAATGGTACAGTGTAGTAACAACGGAATATGCAACTTTCCTCTAGTTCTCAATTGCTTCCTCCCACCCACTATCATGATCCCGATTCTACCTGAGAAACCCAGCTACATGAGGGGTGTACACTTGAACCAGAACCATGGGGATTTCAGGATAGATGATTCCTTCAGGGCCAGTGGTGGAAGCAGTGATAATGGAAAGGGGAAGGGACAGTGGAATAGAAAGGGGGAATCAATTGCAGGAATGTAATATAACCTCCTCTCTAGAGTTTGGACAACAGGGAAGTGAGTGAAGGGAAACATCAGACAGTGTACGATATGAAAAAATAATAACAATTTGTACATCATTAACAGTTCATGGGGATGAGCGACTGGGGAGGGAGGGAAAATATGGGGAGATGGTACTGAGGCCCTAAGTTGAAGGAAGATGTTTCAAGAGTGATGATGGCAACAAGTGTGCAAATGTGATCAGCATACAATTGACATATGTATTAATCGTAAAGGGAGCTATATGAGCCCCCAATGGAATGATTTATTTTAAAAAAAAGGAAGAGGAAAGAGGAGTCTATACCAAGGGTTCAAGTAGAGACTACATGGAAATGAAGATGGCAACATGTGTACAAATATGCTTAATACAAATGAAGCATGAAGTGTTATAAGAGCTATAAGCACCCCCAATAAAATAATTTAAAAAACTGGTGTGTACATTTCACTCATTAGCACAGAGAAGGCTTACAATAGGAACCAATTAAGACATTATAAAAGTAGTTTCTTCAAGTATTTAAAGTACTGCATTGAAAGAATACTCTTCCCTGAAGAAAAATCTGTTTCAGGAAAGGACCTTCACACTAACTCTCTGACTAGCAACTGGTGATGCTTTTCATCACATATGCTGATTGGATCTCAGCACTGAGGGTTATCCAGTCCAGAGACAAAACTGTGAGTCTTTTGATTCTCATTTGTTCGGATGTGGGTGGAGGAGGGTCCAACTTCTCACAGAGAGAGA
>PVJH01023892.1:0-34087 GCA_004026705.1 Nesogale talazaci
CAGAGATGCAGCCCCACCTGGCATTTCACTTTGAGTAGGTTGGTTGATCTGCTCAGGCGTAGGTTGTTTTGTTGATAGTAGACTACTATCTTCAGCTGGGTGGGGCAAATCTATAGACTGGGCTGGTTCACTTGTTTCTAATGGTGGCATAATATCCTCCTCTTCTGGATCATCAGCCCATATATTCCCATCCCAAGTTGCAGGGTCCCAATTTTTTCCTATCAAAGCCCTCACTTTGGCTTCCGACACTGCTCTAGATCTGCCGTTCAGCTGACGTTGTAATTCAGCCACTCGCATAATGAGACTTTGGACCTGGTTCTCAGCAATATCGGCTCTTTTACTACAGGCAAGAAGGCTTTCCTTTGTAGCACATGGCATAACGAACCTTCTGTGGCCACGTTGGCATAACGAACCTACCCATCATACCATGTCCCCTAGAATCATCACTCCTGTTGTTTTCTAATAAGGATTGCAAACAATCCTGCCTATCTTACATAGACATGAAATCTGGCAGGGGGAAGCCTATAAAAACTTCCAGGTCTGTCCTTCTGATCAGATCTGATGAGGTACCAAGGCCTGTGCCCTGAGGCAGAAGTCTGTTTGGGGGATTCCTTGAGGACTTGTTGCTCTGTTGAGCTCTCTTCATTTCTCAGCCTGGTTGGGGGGTCAGACAGGACATGTTTCCCACTCTCGGTCTCCAGTGCTGTCCCCCATAGCACTGTGGTTTAGAGAGGGGGTTTCAGGTCTCACGGCCAGGCCAGCCCAATGATCTTCTCCACACATTGGCTGCTCAAAGCAGGAATGTCATCCTGGAGACTTGGTGGGTCAGAATGAGGTGTTCTCTCTCTCTCTCTCTCCCTCTCTTCCTCTTAGTTTGTTCCACTGGGATCTGGGTAGACCTGCCACCCTCCCTGGCCTATATTTTCAGTCCTGCCCTCAGTAGCGCATTCTTCTGGGGAAGAGGTCAACTTAGCTAGCAATGGGGCAGCTCCACCCTCCTCAGTTAGTTCCCAGCTCCAAGTTACTCTCAAGGCTTGTAGCACCAGGATGGCTTCTGGTCTCTCTCTCCCTTTCCTGTGGAGATACAAACATTACCTCCCTGTGGTACCCTGTTCCCCCATTACCCTCATCTTTTTTTTTTTAAATCCTCGTTCTACTTGTCTTTAAGGTGACTGCCATGTGCAACCCCTCCCCAGGTTGGGTTGGCCCTGCCAGAGCACTCTCTACTTACATCGTTGCCTCTGTCTTTGCCACAAATATTCATCTCTGCTTCCCTACTTTTAATCTTTTATGTATGTTTTACTTTGGATGTTTATATAGTGGTGCTGATTTCTGTGTGTTGTAATGTATTTGATCTGAGATTGGTGTCAGTTATCTTTCTGGAGAACTCCCTTAAGTGTTTCTTGTAAAGTTAGTCTGGTGTCAAATTCCTTCCATTTCAGTTTATCTGACAGGGTCCTAACTTTGTCATCAGATTTGAGGCACAGTTTTGCAGGGGGGGATCTTGTAAATATTTTCTTTCAGAGCTTCATGTATATTGTTCCACTGCTTTTGGTTTTGCTCTTCTTGTTTCAGATGAGAAAGCAAAGTTTAGTCTTATTAGTTCTCCTTTAGAGGTAATTTTTAGTTTATCCCAAGCTGCTGTCGAGATTCATTCCTTGTTTTTGATTCTGGAACGTTTGAATATGATATATTGCAGTGATTTTCTTTTGGGGCCTATCCTACTTGGGGCATCGTCTCATCTTTCAAGGTGTTAGGGTTTTTTTTTTTCCACCAAACTCCCTGATTATCTTCTTAGTGATGTTTGGGACTTCTCTTTCTGTTACTAGTCCTTTGGGTGATAACCCTTATAATTCTTGGACTTTCTTCACATACTTTTCTTTCTCTTTCATCCAATTGTTTCTCTACCAGATTAATAATTTAAGATTTGCCTTCAAGCACTCTAATACAGCCTTCCAGTATTTCAATTCTACTCCTTTATCTTTTCAATAAATCTTTCCCTAAAATCATAGTATGTATCGTCTGGATTTCTATTTGGGTGGTTTTATTTGGGGGGGGGGGAGGTTGGTTTTCTCTTTTAATTTTTTTCTAGCATCCTGCCAGCCACCTCCTCAAATAGTTTCTTCTCATCAAGTAGTTCTTCAGAAGGGACTTCTGGTTGTGTATGTTGGTCACCATATGTCTGGTTCCATATGAAGTCACTGCAGCTTTTCCATATGATGTGACATGTTCTTTTCTTGTTTGTCTCTGAGAAATTGTGGTTTTATTGCACTTGAATTTAATTGGTGGTTGTTCTGTTGGTTTATTCTTTGGCACTCTAGAGCTACCTCTTGGAGTGTGTGGTAGAGCATGTGAGTGTGTGTATAAAGGTCTCTGCTCTCACACCATTGTTTGGGGTGAGTTTGGCTGGTGCCAGTCAAAGTCTCTCAAAGGCAAGGTGTTCCATTTGTGGAAGCTCCAGGTGGCATGGGTGCTTTTTTCTCTCTTTTCTTGTGGTCAACCACCTATGTGCCAGCCTGTCTCTGGATAGCAAGTAGCTTGTACACATTCAATATGGCGGCACTGAGACAATGGACCTGGTCTATTTCCCTGCTCATCAAGTTCTTTCAACTTCTTCCCCCAATCTGTATTTAACCCATGTCTCTCTCCTTCTCTCCAAAGCTGAAGCTCAGACCCCCAGGATTATCCAACTTCTATTTTACCAGGTCTCCCTCATCTTTGTTGTTGGTGAGGCTAGATAGTGTCTCTCCTCAGGAAGACATCTTGGCCGAGGCCACAGCTCACAGGCTCATGACTGTGCTGTTCCTATCCCAGTACATGTCTACCCTTTCTGAGTCCAGGTTTCTCTTAAAACTGAGAGCACTGTCTTCTTGTCTCATGCTGATCATGCTGTCTCTGGTCTCTCACATACAAATATTTTAATTCATATAGCACACATTGTTTTCTCATTTAACCGTTGCAACTTTCCATATTAGGTATTATGATTATTTTTTATAGCTTATCTATGCTCTCATATAACTCTTGACTTAAAATTGGTTTGTATTTCAATAGACTTCACTGAAATCACATTTTAATCAATTGCACTGGCCTATATTTAACAAGTAGTAAAATATACAGGCATAGCAATTTTTATCTTAACTGCTACAGATGGTTGAGCCAAACTGCTACTGACTTTTACAAATGCTACTTGTTAGAGTGGGTGGCAGTGCCCCTTGTGTCCCCTGAATTGTCTCATGAATCCCTACGCTCCCACGTACCCACATGATGTATGCAGCTTTTTGTGTCGGAGGCTCAAGGTCTCAAATGCTTCAGGGAAAGCTTCTTCCGAAGCAAACAGAGTGTCCGTTATTTTAATTGTCTTCTCTTTGAAAGCTAAATCCAGAGCAGGCGAAAGCAGGACCTGAATATTTATACAACATCACCCCTATTTCTACTACGCTCCATTATTGATGTGCTCTCTACTGCCATCCCTGGTTCATTAACTTTCTTTGTCCTTGGCAACCAGGTGAGTGCTACTACCAGAGAAAAGAAGTATGTAAGAAGTGTGCCCCCATGGGCCATGCCTACAACTTTCTAAGTGCCACTTGGGGAAGTGAGCCACAAAGCAGAGCCTCTCCGGGAGAAAACAATGTGTCAGGACAAGTTCCAGCCAGCCATTTGCACCGAGTTTGGTAAAGTTTAATTGAATGGATCTGGGTAGCAAAGCAACTATTTGAAGGTCTGTGGCAGATTCAGAGAGAAATAAACCCAATGCAGTTCTCTCAGAATTTAAATCTTAATGGAGGCGTGGATTTGTAACCAACACTACTGACATCAGGATGAGGGACAGGAGGAAAATACTGATTCCAGTTGGTTCGCTCCATGGTGGTTGATATCTGTGGAACCCAACATTGGACATTACCACATACTTTTCATGTGTGCAGTTCCCAAACTCACCCAAGGGAGCCAATGTCGTCTCACAGGGATGTGGAGGAAGAGGTAGCACAGCCTGCTGAGGACTCCTGAGTCTGGAGACCTTGGCTAGGGGAGAAAGTCTTATATTCTTTCATGGGGTGGCCAGTAGTTTCTAACTATGGGCTTTGACATTAGCAGCCCAACCAGGAACCCACCACTTCACAGGGCAGTGATATTGATTGATGTTCTTTATCACATTTTCCACTTATCACATTCCCACTCCCAGGTCTGGCAGTGTCCTTAGCAGAACTCAGTGTCCCCTGAGCAGTGAACTGAGGTTTCTGATTGGCTGCAACACTTTGCATAGCTTTTCTCTCTCATCTTGTTATTCAGAAATAACCATAATTTTGAAAGCAGTTTCAAAATTGGTTGGAGGTGTTCCACTGACTCATCTCCCACAGTTCCCTCCTAGCATTGTCTTACCCCACTGAGGAGATTACGCCAAACTGGAAACTGACATTGGTACCATTCACTTGACTTTAAGTAGCTTTTCAATATGCAGAGGCAGAACAAGGAAGGAGAAGAGAGATTCGGGTTCAGAAAAAAATTATTTGGTGGCATATAGGTCACCAGGGAATGTGGATCATCCAAGAAATCTGCTGACCTGGACTTTAAAAAATAGGCCAAGCCTTCCACTTGAAAAAACGAACTAATGAGGTCTAGGACAGACATCGGGTATATTTATATATCATACACATAAACCCTGGTCTCTGGGTCTAAGTGTTTTAGACCAGGTATATTCCTTTGTAAACTAACACTCTCTCTCTCTCTCTCTCTCTCTCTCTCTCTCTCTCTCTCTCTCTCGATAGAACAAGCATACATGGCTTCATCCTCATATGTTTGAAGCACTTATATCGTACCGTGCGAATATTTTCCCTCTGAGTCCTTAAAGTCTGGGACAGTGTCTGACACATAGTAGGGATTCAGTCACTATTTATGAAGTGATTGAACCAGTGACCTGCCTTTCAGTCTCCCCACTGAAGATAACAAAGGGATAAATCACACCCATCATTAGCCAACTGTGATGGAAATTAAAAAACGTCAATTTATAGTTGGGCAAAATGACAGCTGCAAGAAGGAAGTTGGGCAGAGAAAAGCATTTCATTTGAATTATGATGAATTAAAAATGTACACAGGTAATTGCCCCTATTATTGCTGCACTGTGCAGTGAATCTGTACCGAGAAGGTGCCGGATCCAGCTTGGCGAATGGCAGCTTCTCCTCTTCAGCACACTGAATGTGTACATCAGACATCTCTTTGCGGGGATCATTATGGTTTGTAGCTTTTAATTCCAAGCTTAAAAACAGAATCATTATAGAAATGCTGCTTTTCTTATTGAACAGTCTGTAGGAGAGCTTGTTGCCAAATTAAGCTGCACCCAGCACTTGTTAACTTAATTAGCAGCCTAACGGCCGAACCACTGCCTAACAATATGTGTGATGCGTTGGTTGGGAAAGGCAGTGAAACTATTGCCACTTCCAAGGAAGCACAATCCTGTGGGTATTTATTCCCCCTTTTAGAGATAGTCTGATTGCTTGTGAAATCTCGCACTTCCTATGGAAGATCAAACAGCCTTATGAGGAAGCCAGTTCTCTCCAGCCGTTCCCCACGACTGCATGCAAAAGAACGCCAGAAGGACTAATGAGTGTACTTCTACCTCCATTAATAGCACAGAAAGCAAACTAATTAATTAGAAGACACACTGAATGAACTCCATTTATCACCAAGGGGGCCAAGCGATAAACAGATTATTTAAGGGCTTATTGAAAGCTGAAATCGGGAAGGCGATTGCGATGGATTCTACCTGGCTGTGTTTGTAACCCCCCTAGTTTAGCAGGGTCTCTTGCTGAAGACAGATGTGGCCCCTTGGTGTGACAGAGGGCCTTTTCCCTCAGTCTTGCTGCCCCAAACGGCCCTTAGATGGTTTGCCTCTGTATGGATGCGCCTTTGGCTCAGGCTTGTAACCCCGTGAAAACTGTCTTCCTACTTACAATTCTTGGACAACAGAGGCTTGGGTCAAATTTATGGACCTGGATCAACTTTGAGTTTACTCCGGATATGTTCTGACAGCTTGCAGTGAAGAATTTTCTGCATATTTTGAGTAAATTGCTCAGATACTGAGGAAGAGTGAAAGGAGAGAAGGCCTAGCAGTGAGGTCCCTCCTCATCCTGATGACACCCTGAGTATGTCTATTCCAGACCATGGAGGGAATCTCACAATCCAGGGCCATCTTTAATTTCTGCGATAGGCAGAAGAAGATTCTGCAACAGTAACAGACACAACTATATATTTTACACCTTAAATTTTCTTTTTGAGGGCCTGCCTCTGCAATCTCTGTCAGGCAGAAGGGAAAAAGCAAAACAAACAAAACCAACCAACACTACATAAGATGAAATATTTTTTCCTGCCTGGCCACTTGTTTCTATTTTCTTCCTCATTTTCTTTGTCTAAGTCTCTTTCTCTTCTACCTTCCTGAGTCCCTGCATCTTGTCAGCACTGTGGAAACCCACTTTGAGTCTCCTTGTGTGCACACATGCAGAGAACTGGCCTGGCGGAGGTATGTATTGTCCAACAGGCACACGGAGGAAGGACTTGTGCATGGTGGGCATGGTTATTAGACCAGCTCACCCTCAACTAATTCAAAGATTTGAGTGTGAGTCTTGGTCTTCTCTCCGTGAAAGTCTACTGCTTTTCTTGAAAGTCATGTTCACTGTTATGATGCTTTAGCAAAAATCTTAGCAATAATTGGGGGAGGTAGTTTTATGGGTCTCCTATGCATATACATTATTCATTTTGGCACGCCTTATAAGCAGAAGTGAGGAGGTGAATTGGTTCCTGAAAGACACTCAGAACTTCCATGTCCTCCTCCTCTACTGCAGGGATTTGGTGTCTCCCTCTAATGCAACAGTTTGATACCTTCAGATTATCTTTATCTATTCTGGCTTTTACTTAAATAGAATGTGAATTCTGCTATCACAAGCACACTGTCTTTTCCACCTTACTAATTAAGCGTTTGCTGTGTGCCTGTTTCTCTAGTGATTGGTGGTAGTTTTGTTAAATAAATAAAAATGTTCTTACACTCCTGTCACATAACATGCAGGTAGCGCTGCGGAATTAGCTTTGGGTTAGTAACTACAAGGTCAGTGCTTCAAAACCACTAGTGTCTCTGTGGGTGAAAATGGGACTGTCCATTCCTGTGAAGATTGGCCATCTAATGGACCCTGTCTCAGGTCTCTGTAATGTAGAATCAATTCTGTTGCAGGACATGATCCCAAACACTGGCATCTGATCATATGCTTTGTTTATTTATTTATTTTTTATAATCAGATCTGAGCATAGCCTATGTAAAGTGGCCTCTCGTTACACCTTCTTTGCTCCACACATACGGGGTCAATTAAAAATGGTCCATATCATGATAGTATCTTTTTTTATCTTTGTTCTTTTAAGAAAAATTTGAATTTATGTCTATTATGTCATATGGCACCTCTAAACTGTTTATATTCATATTAGGAAGAGATCATTATCTGATGCAAAACACTGGCTGGTTAGTGGATCGGGTCCCAACAGTTCTGTTCTATAATGTCATTGTTGATTTTGAGAATAATGACTTTGGGCTTAATGGAGCACATAGAAATAGGAGTGACATGGTATAAATATTCAGGTCCTATAATACTTGTTTGCTGTCAATGTGTCATAAGTCCAGAAAAAATACCTTTGCCCTTTCAGCAAAAAGGAGAATGGCCCTTGAAGAGATCGATCATCACAGTGGCTACCACTCAGGTCGACCATCAGAGCCATTGTGTGGATGTTTCCTCTGGTGGGCCGAGGGCCTCTTTGAAGCAGCAGCACCACAGAGGCTCCCAGCAACAGCAATGTGCTTTCCTACTTACTGACAGTCCTGGCATCTTCTTCTTCTTATAGTCGTATTTGAACCCGTGGCTTGCAGTACACATTTAATAGAGATGATTGAAAGTGGATTAGTCACTGGATAGAAAAAGAAAGCAGCCACACAGAAAATCAAGTGTACCAACCCATCTTCCAGATGGGCAATAGATCATTTCCCAAAGGGGCTATCACTCGTGTCCTCGTGGCACTGTCCTCCAGGTGCCACGTGCAACCTTCGCATTACGCTCTAGGCGAGGTGGTGAGCCTCTAAAGAACTCAGCCGTGGTGGTTGGTCACTAGGCTGTAGATGAACAGTCAGAAGGATACTCAGTTCTTTTTGGCGTGTATCACCTCCCACATGCTTTCTGAGTTGAGACGTCCTGAGAATCAGCATTGAAGTGCAGCGTTGATCCCCATTCTGATGTGTCCCTTCTGAGAGAATGGAAGTATGAGTTCTCACTATCTTTTGACCCAAACTACTTACCACCCACACCTGTCTGTACCAGTACCTTTCCTAGTTAATCAGAAGATAAATTAAGAGTGTAGATCAGAAAGGATCACTACTCGGGCCCCTTACATGGATTTGTTCCAAACAAGACCCGTTCCAATCAGCGGATTCATTATCTGAAGCCAGTGAATTTTCACTGACAATTTCTCTCAGTAGAACACATATTTTGTTAGAATACTTTAAAAATGGAATCATTAAAGCAGTGACTTCTAAGGGGATCGCTGGACCAGTCAGAAGTTTATGGTGACTGTTTTTATTTTGTCTCTGAAAGACTGATCCTAATTTATTCGCTCCAAAGACACAGGACAAGCATAGAGGTTTATTATGAAGTTAAGAAAATAGAAAACATTTTCTTAATGGAAAATCTTTTCTTAAATGGAAACATTGCTGCATTGATAAGCAGAAGGTCAGGGCAGTTTTGCTGAGGAATTATTTGGATCATGACAAAACAATGACTTGTTCTTTGAGAGCAGCAAGACTATCTTATGTGAATATCCCCAAGAATCCTTATCCTTTCCACCCTACAGCTCTGCTTGGGTCCCTTCTGACTCCTTTTGTTCCCCAAACTCAACATTTCAGAGAACACAATGTGAGTTTTCCCAAAGATGTCAATTCTGCATTCTGATGTAGTGTTAATTGATGAGTGCAGTATTCTCCCAAGAAGATTTAGAGGGAAGTACACACCACCCTGAGACGTGCACAGATCTTGATAGCGGATATACAGAAGAAACAATGGCTTA
Organism: Nesogale talazaci; assembly: GCA_004026705.1. NCBI lineage: Eukaryota > Metazoa > Chordata > Mammalia > Afrosoricida > Tenrecidae > Nesogale > Nesogale talazaci. The sequence continues at coordinate 9,088 of PVJH01023892.1, forward strand.
CATTAATATTTTAGTTGAACAAAGATTATTATGATTGGGTAGCAATACTCTTTTGACTTACCTTTCCTTTGCACAGTCTTGCCTAGTAGTACGTACTTTCGGCAAAGAGGGTTCCTTGAAAATACTAAGAAGTGAGCATATCCTGTTCTACTCATTGATGGGTTGACTTTTGGATATGTAGCCACAGTAGTTCATGTCTTCCATAGAATGACAAATCCATTTGTTTTCATTGAATCAATGCCAACTCACAGTGACCCTACAGGACAGGGTATAACTGCCCCTGTGTGTTTCCGAAACTATAACCCTTGACAGCAGGCTTCCTGAAACTACAGCCTGCGTTCCACATGCAGCCTTCTGAGGACATCTACCCGGCCCACCGGGTGTTTTTGCCACCAGTACTCGCTGCTGTCCCGCTTAGCAGCCAACTCCTCTGGGGCCTGCAGTGAATTTGTTCATAGTTTGTTTGTTTATTTAAACTAAAGTCTGGCCCTTCCAAGGTCTGAGGGACAGTGAACTGGCCCCCTGTTTCAAAAGTTTGAGGACTCTTGCTTTTTTTTTTGGGGGGGGGGGGAGAGGGGGCATCACTGCTCTCCGGTGGTGGGAGTAGGAGGTCCAGCCCCACTGCTGGAATTGAACCTCCATCCCAGTGGGCTGCAGTCCTGCGCACAATCATTACGCCACCGGGACTCAGCCCCTGGACTCTAGCTTTTTTACAGGAATGGAAATCCCTATTTGTTTCCCTGAGGAGGGTCTGGTGGATTTGAATGGCTGATTCTGTGGTTAGTGACCCAATGTGTTACCAGGGCCCCTATCCACCAGGGCTCCCTATCTGACAAACAGCTATCCTTAAATTCGTTGTTGTATTCCAATTTAATTGTACTTTATCTGGAAACTTAAACTTCCATAACTGATTTTGTGTTGTTGGGGTAGGACTCTCTAAACCACAATTCTGCTTTATCGTTAGACTTCTTAGGAGAAAGATGAGGCTTTATACTTCTGTAAGAATTTTATAGACTCAGACATCCTCAGGGGCTGTTTTACACTGTCCTATAAGGTCCCTGTGAGTCAGAATCAACTTGATGACACTGAGTTAGTTAGCTTCATGTGAGGGTCTGTCAAGAGTGGGTGTTAGAAAAAAAAATACTAGGCTGGAATGGAATATATATCTATATCTATATGTATGTATGTATGTATATATGTGTGTGTGTATATATACATATATATTTCTCCTTTTGCTTCTTGTTCTTGTCAGGAAGTCACCCCAATGTCTTCCTTCTCCCCACAGCAGCAGCTAGTTAGAGAAGCCACAGTGAATTTCAGCTGGGGATGCACTTGCAGTCTTACACTTTATTGCATTTTCTCAGAGTAAGCCAGTGCACGCTCTAGAAGGGAATGTCATTCAGCTCCAGGAACTCCAAGGAATCCCTCAGATCTGAAGTGACCCCTTCCAGCAGGGGCTCCTTCCTTTTACAAGTCTGAGTGGTTTTGTTTTGTGTGCCTGATTACCATAGCTATTCTTATTTATCCTAATTCCTCTCTGTTAAAAAGCCAAGATATCTGGTCTCCTGATGGGATTGTGACTGTGGCTGATGCAGAACCTTTAACTGCTCCTGGAACAGCCATTCCTGGGCCCCTTCTTTGAGGCAGCCCTAGAAAATACTCCACGCTGGTTTCCATCCTGTTTTTCTGACCTTACAACAAAAAGGCCTAACCAATTGCTCTAATGGGTTTTGGTAAATGCCTCATGAATACATGTAATGGGCCTCAGTCCTTCAGTGGAAAGGTCACCCTTCCCTTACGATTAAGGCTCTGGTGCCCCATTTCTAAAGGAAAATGCTCAATAGTGACAGCATTGCCACACATTTTGTGTTTAGTCATCTTTTGCACAACCTCGTTAAATCATACGAGTTGGGGAGAAAACTGAGAAATCATTTAGTTAATTCGCTCGCCTCAGGCAGGGCCAAATCTTGATAGTTGCGTAATTTAGTTTTCTCATCAAAGCTAGACATGAGACATTCATAAAATGAGGCGATGAAATAATTCCACAATCTAGATGCTACAGATTATAATGGTGTGATAAGAAATTGCTCATCTGGATAGATGATTTTTGCATATATATATATATATATATATATATATATCCCCAAATTATGTTGATACTATCTTTTCACTGTTGTTGTTGTTTCTATCTTGATGTTGATGTTTTTTCTTTGAGCTAATTTACACTTTTTTATTTGTAGAAAATATTGAAATGGTTAAAATAAAGAAAAATACATAACAATCTTATCATGGACACTACTATTTAAACCAGACTATTTGTATTTTTCTTGGCATTTTATAATATAGAGAGCTCTCACTCTTTGTCAGCATTGTGGTTGTTTGTAGCAGAGTCAGTGTAAGAAGCTACAACTTTAATCCACAGAAGGCAAAGCATAAATTTTCATACAATGAACTACATTTTGTTCTCCAGTACAGATTCTCATGGTTGTCAGAAGCCATTGAGTCTTTTCAATTAAACTGTGATGGTCTCTTTCTCTTTAATAATTTTTTGGTAATGCTGAAATAACCCACTTCTCAAGCAATCACCTTCCCCCTTCCTCCTTTCCAATTTGCTGCCTGGGTGTCCAGAACAGTCGATTAGCTGCATTGAATCCAAAAGAAGCAACCATGCATCACATCCTCAGGCTGTCCCTCCTCAAGATTCTATTTCCCCTGCCTGCTAGTAACTGTCCTCTATCCAGGTTGTAACTATTGCTTTGTGACTTGACTTGTGTGTCCAACGTTGTCGTTGCCGAAGTGAGCTGACCTCAACTTTGGTCTAAGATTTTAAAGAGAACATGACTCTCTAGTGAGGTTTTTTTTTTTTTTAATGTTTCACTCGCTCCCACATACTGACCTGTGAGACCACGTCATACACTGCCTTCCTCTGTCCCTGCTGTTACTGTTAGCCACCTTCACGTTGGTTCTGACTAAGAGCAGCCCTGTGCACTGGAGAATGAGCCACAGCCTGTCCCTGCACCATGTTTCGCACGGTGGTTATGTTGAACTCAGTGTTGTAGCCACGTTGTGAATCCATTGCATCATGAGGCTTCTTCTTTTTGCTGAACTTCCCAAGTGTGGTGGCTGTTCCCAGAGACTGGTGTTTCTTGATAACCTTTCCCAGGTACATGGGACAAAGTCTCCCCAGCCTCAAGTCTCCCCTCATTCTAGCTGTAGTTTTCCAAAGGTAGGTTATTGCCCCCCCTCTGAGTTCATGGCACTTTCAGTACTTTTCACTGGAGCCATCATTCCAATACTTCAGTTCTTCTTCATTCTTCCTTATTCAGTGTCCAGTTTTCACACATCTATGATGTGGTTGGAGACATCATGCCCGGGATCAGACAGATCTTCATCCTCACAGTGAACTCCTTACTTTTCAACACTTTAAAGAGGTCTTGTGCAGCAGATTTACCCAAAGCAATGTATTGCTTGACTTCTTGACTGCTACTTTTGTGAGCGTGAGTTCTGGATCCAAGAACATCTTTAAGCTTTCTCTCTTTAGCTTGATGGTCCTTATTTGTGAAGTTGTGAGGATTTTTATTTTCTGTACATGGAGCTGAAAACCACAATGAACGGCAGTGGACTGTTGCCTCAATTTCTTGTGTTCACTCTGCATTCAGTATCCAGAGGCATGACTTAAGTGGACATTTTTGTTGTTAGCTTTCTAGCGATGCCACAAGCAAAGCGAGTTTTTTTTTTCATTTAATATTGTGAATCTATATTTTCCATAAGGTTGAGATGTCTTTCATAACCAAAAGTCGCAAAAATTCGGCCTGGTGATGCCCTATCACCAGGTGATATTGGGCCTTGCCTGTTTCATTGTCTTTTGTTATGCAGTTTCCACACATAATGAAATCTGATTTTGCCCGACATTTCCCAATATAGTGGTTCTTTCAGGAACTCCACTTTCTTATTGGGTTCTCTAAATTCATTGCCAGTAAAATTCAAATGTTTTTTTCTTGCATGCTTCCTAAAATAACTTTGAAAAGCTGTTCCTCTGGTCGAAATGCTATTCTTGCTGGTTCCTGGCCCTTGGCCACATTTTTAGTTTAGTTTGATCATAACGTTGAAATAACTATGAAGGATATAATTTTAGTATGGTGTAAATATTGAAATTTTAAAATAGAACTGTGATATCACTTGAAAAAAATACATCTAATGGAGTCTGAATTCATCTGGGTTTGATAACACCATCATCCATATTAAAAACCTTAAAGATGCTCTTTGTTAAAAGTCATCAATTCTATCTTGGTGTCTTTGATCCTAAGTTCCTAAATGCTGTTTACTTCAACAGTGGAAATTGTTCTTATATAAAATATTTTAATGCTTTAAAGTCTTTAAATGATCAGCCTACAGTGAATTGGGAGGAAAAAGTGTTCAGATGAATCACTCATCCTTTGCCACATAACTATTCATTACTTTGAAATTTGAATCTGGGCTTCATTGGGTGTCTTGCACGGGCCTATGTGTTATAAGCAGGCATGCTGTGTTAGGGTTCTCTTGAGAAACAAAACCAGGACATTAGTCATTCTTTTTATATATTTATTTAGATAGAAGGATATATAACATAAGAAATAAACAGTTAACTAATCTATAAAGCAGTACAAATGGCTCAGTTCAACTCACTTGCATGAGACAGCTAGTACACTGGCAGTCCTTGGACTCTTGGGGGCTGCTGAGTCATCCTCTGTAGAACAATCCGTGCTATCTGGCCACAAGCAGCAAACAGCAAAGCAGGTCATCAACAGTCAGTCAGATGACATAGTCCAACGGTCCCCGGCCCAAGAGATGTATATTCCAGGAGCAAGGCAAAGCAGGACTTGAAGGAACTTCAACCCACAGCAGCACAGTCCACTGATTATGTGTCCCCTGGATAGTGTTGCTTGGCGATGGAGGCACAGGATGAATAAGGCAGCCGACTGGTTGGAAGATCCAAGAGCAAGAGGCCAAGGGCAGAGGTCACCAAGCCATTCCTATCACGGCCCTTCAATTGATCTTACAGTGTGTCCATTGGCCATGTGGTCACAACAGACCTACCTATCTTTTGTGGCCATGTTGGCACTTCAAGCTTACCTATCACACATGCTGTCCTCAGATTTACTCAAATGTGTCTGAATGGGCTTATTCCCTCCTCACTGAGATTTCCCTCCTTGGTGAGTGTCCAGATCCTCCCATCTGAAACATTCATGTCCTTTATCTCCACTTCATTTTGACAACCTCTGTCTTCATTCCTCATTCTAGAAATATTCCTTTTTTTAAAGCCCCCGTGGGGCTTGAGCAGTATTCCTGTGGGATATTATTTTTCTAAAAATAATATTTTAGCAAATCCAGCAGCAGCTCTCCAGGAGCAGGGCTGGGCTTCCTACTCCCACCAGGACAGTGATGCCACAAAAAAGAAAAAAATATTGCTTTCTTGTCCTTCAGCATGAAATCTTTAGACACTTCTAAACTGTTTGAAGATGTAAATCAAGTATGGTATTAAGATGCAGGGGCAAATTTTGGCTCCATTTTCAAACAAACAATAGATAATTCTGTAAGCTGAATAGAGGCTTCACATCTATGGATAATCAGCCATTGGAGAACAAAAGAGAGCATCAGCCATTGGAGAACAAAAGAGAGCATCTCCTTAAGGATCTCATTCAGAAACTGAAGAAGAAAGGGGGTAAGTCCTGGTAAACAGAAGGGATTCCAATGAAAGAAATCAAATAAAATGTACATGAAATTTGGAATGTAAACCTTATTGTTCACATTGTTAACTCTCACCGAAGTCATAACAACAAATTGTAGTAAAAGAAAACCAATAAAAACGATGACTGAAAATGCTTCCCTAAGTTTCTAAAAGGTTAGTTCTAGTTGGATGGAATCAATTCACTCTTTTGTTTATTTAAATCCTCTCCCTTTTCATATTTTATTAAGTTTTCTCAAGGATGACACCAAGAAGGATATCATACAAGACAAAGCAAAAGACTACTGAAAAGACAGAAAAAGAAAATTTTAAAACGCCAAAATAGAGATTATAAGAGACTCTTGCTCTTTAAATGTACAAAAATAGTTTAAGCAAATGTAAGAAACTATCAAGTAAAAGACTGGAACAGAAGATTTTGAGCTGAAGAAAAAAAATGAACCACCATAGCTTTTTTTTTTGGGGGGGGGCGGGGGGGGGTGCGGGCATCATTGCCATTTTTGGTGGTGGGAGTAGGAGGCCCAGTCTTGCTGCTGGATTTGAACCTCCAACCCAGTGGGCTGCAGAAAATGAACTGCTATAATAAAAGATGAAGAGACTGAGATTTAGAAAACCAAATGGAAAGATTATGCTCAGTATTTCTCAAGGAAAAAAAACGGAGGGAAAAATGCAAACTGTGCGCTGTAGTATTGAAAACTTCTGCATGAAAAATATCGAATGATGAAAGTAGCATCAAAAGAAGATGGAGGGATTGCACAGAGTCACTGCACACACAAAATGTTACATCAATAGTCAATTATTTCAGAAATGAGCATATACTCAAGCAGCAATGGTACTGAAGGAAGAAATTCAAGCTTCATTGGATACAATGCTTCCCTTGCCCCAACCAATGATTCTACAATTGTCTATTGATTGAGATGCTTCAACAAATGCTCCTTTGCTGGAAGTATTCATGTATATTTGCCAAGAAAATTGGAAGATAACTAGCTGGCCAGATGACAGAGATGTTCAGATGATGCCAATCACAAAGAATAGTGACCAAATGAAATGCAAAAAATAATTGAACATTATCATTAATATTCCATGCAAGGAAATATTAAAAGTAATTCAAAAACAGTTTCAATGCTACATTATCAGGGAACTTCCAGAAAGTCAAGCTGGCTTCAGAAACACATCAAAAAAGGGATATCCTTAATGATGTCAGATAGACCTGGATTCAAATCAGCAACTGCCAGAAACACGTTTTCTAGAGTTTTAATGATTTTCCAAAGGCATTTGACTTCATGGATCATAACAAGTTATAGATAGCATTGTAAAGAGTGAGAATTCCTTAATACTGAATTACTCATTTTGCAGAAGCTACACATAGTCTAGTGGCAATCATTTGAACAAAACAAGGGAATATTCAAAAACCAAATCAAACCCTGCTATTTTTGACCTCTTGACTTGCATGTTGACCAGATGGTAGAACTGTCCCCGAGGGCTTGTAAGACTGCAATTCTTTTTTAATCATGTTATTGGGATCTCATACAGATATTATTACAATCCATAATTCAATGAGATCAAACATCATCACACAATTGCTGCCGCCATCGATTTCAAAGCAGCTTTTTTCTTGAACTCTTTAACATTAGCTCTTCTTTATCCTTCATCTCCCAAACCATATATATATATGTATATATGTACATATGCCCAGAAACCTTTATATATATATTACACAATCCAATGTTTCATTCCCCTCCACAATGACCTGTGTTAAGCAGATGACACAACCTTGCTTGCTGAAAGCAAAGAAGACTGAGGAACTTAGGACTTTATGGCAAAGACTAAAAGTTTCCAGCAAGCATAGCGCACAATCTCTAACAACTGGACTAATGAAGACCATCATGAGAAATGGGTGGAAATTGAAGGTACAAAGGATTTCATTTTAATTGGATCCCCATGGGAGCATCCGTCTTGAAATCAAAGGGTATAGTGGGCTGAGCCCTGGTGGTGTAGTGGTTGTGCACGGGACTGCGGCCCACTGGGTTGGAGGTTCAATTCCAGCTCCCAGGAGCAAAGGCTGGGCCTTGTACTCCCACCACCTGAGGGCAGTGATGCCTAAAAAAGTAAAAAATAAATAAATAGAAAGGGTTAGTGTATTGGACAAACCTCCTACAAAAGGGCACTTTAATATACCTAACTCCAGCCACGATTATTACAATAATCATCTATGCATATGAAAGCTAGACATGGAATAAGGTGGAAGAATTCATGCCTCTAAGTTGTAGTGTTGGTGATGACTATCCTGTGGACAGCCAGAAGGAAAACAATCTGTGCTGGAAGAATTCCAGTGAGAAGAATCAGGACTAGGAAGAGGCACTGTGCTCATGCTTAGGAAGAACTGCCTCTTTGCCATCAGACCAGAAGAACTACATGGTACCTGACGACCTTCACATTCTGCTCAAAGAGTCTGTGGATGAATCTTGATCAAAAGTGGGAGAATGGAGAACAGAATCTCAAATCCCCATAGATTGTGGACATTCTGATTCCATGAAGGAGGAATGAACTCTTTCAATTATTGCCCTGGGATCACCTTTAGACCTTAAACTGAAAATATGCCTGAGATCTTGTTAAAACCAAATAATAGTTTAGCTTAATTAATAAAGAATTCCAGCCTTGAGCATTGTGCCCCTTTAAACACTATGTATGTGGAATCCGTTTTAAATCAGCAACTAGAAAGATTATATCGGAGTCCCCGGGACCCTGAGCTTATGTTAGTGGTGGAGGCACGATGTTTGATCTTCTCATATGGACACAGTTGACTCCCCAGCTGCAAAACAGCAGAAAGTTTTTCCCCCCTTTCCTCTGTTCCTTTCATCCCTTCTACTAAGAGAATTAAACATTGTGATCACTTTAAAGGCAAAATATTTAAAGAAATACCATTGCTCCTCAGAGGGCATGTATTGGAGTGCACATGGGGAGCTGAGAGGCAATAAATCAATAATTGACTCTTGTTCTTTCTCTGATTCCAGGCTATCCTTTTATTCCATTCCCTGACAACTAGATATCCCCCCTCACCTCTCCACTGTAATTACCCTTGTCAAGACAGACAGTTCTAAACTATGTTTAGTCCTTCTTTGTGCAATAATTGACATCATTGATTAATATATTCTCCACAAACTGTCTTTCCTCTTGATTTCCCAACATGCTTCCCCCTGAGGAGTCTCCCACATCTTCATTTCGTTTATTCATGGTCCCCTTCCAGGGGTCTTCTGTTTATCAGTCCTTTTCGTCTTTCTTCAGCTCTCCACTTACTTATCTGCTCAACCTTCATGAGCATTCATTAAAAGACAGGTAGTGACTATCCCCACATTTGAGCCTCACCCTGGTTTTCTCAATATCTCCTTCTCTTGTCAACAACCCTCCAGGGCACTCATATCACACAGCCACAAGGTCACCACAGCCCACTGAACTTCCCTTCCCAACCTCTTCTTTATGTAGTCCGTGCTGATGGATGCTATTAGCTATGTCAATCCCCATGATGCTTTGGTATCAACTTAACTCTTTTCCTCATGCCCCCTCCCTCCGACCACACACACACAATCAATTCTTGATGAACATCACAGTGTCGAATATGCTTCCTGAGTGCCTCTCAAGTCCCTGACATCTATCATTCTCCTTGCCATTGGGTGTGCATATTTGTCTTGCCTGGAATACTACAGTGGCTTGCTGAAAACTTTAATATGCAAAACAGAACAAAAAACAAAAACAAACACACACTGGGCTTTATAAATTCTCACCTATCTTTAAATGAACAGCATTTCTGATCACCACACTTCTGCCCACCCAAACCTATGGGAAAATGATGACGCCCCTTCAATGCTGTCTTGAATGACATCTTTTCTCCCCACCTTCAGTGAGTGCTTGAGGCAGTAAAAGTAAGGTGGGATGCCTTCTGCAGAAGCCAATGGGGAGGAAAGACCTGCACTGGGGTTTCCACAGTGGATCACATCCAGATAAGAGGAGTCACTGAAAAGGAATGGGATGGGTAGAATTACAAAGATTCTGTCAGATCTATGAAACACTACCCTCTCCCCTCCAACTCAATTTGTGTGTTTCATATGAAAAGAAGTGTGTTGCATTAAAAAAAAAAGTCCATACTGGAGTATTTGAGTATTTGCTTGAAGACTTTCAAGTGACTCATTAAAGAGGCATTAATTAAACAGGAAGAGTTTCAATTAAAAGACCCTTCTTAAATCTACCAACCTCCCAGAATCTGTACATACTCTCTTTTACCTACTGCGTTTGATGCCAACTCTCTCCTATCCTGTGAACAATCCTTTCTCATATGCTCAAGAGTTTGAAAGACCCAGCTTTCTTAGATAAGCTTTCTGTGTGATATCCTCTCCATTTCCCAAATCTCCCATCCACTAAGGTCTCTCACTATGTACTCATGTTCCATTTTCTACAATGCCATGCTCTCTTACACCTCTTCCCTGACAATGGTGTGAAAGTGTTGTGCACATGCACATGCAGCCGACCCCCCATTTTTCTCCCAAACCTTTCACTCTTCAAATATTCCAGGCTGGTTTCTGCTGTAACCCTCCATCAAATTTGTCCTTCCAAAGTTAACTGCAGATTTCCAGGCTACCAATTCCACAATTCTCAAAACTCATAGATATTTTCAGTACATTTCCCACATATCTCCTGGCTTTACACTTACCTTTTGGTCTGGTCTTTGTTGGCATCACCTTCATTTCTCACACGCTCTCACATTTCTCACATTTCTCACTTTCCACCTCAAATGTTCTCTCTCTGTCTGCATCTTCAAAAAGCATGTGCTCCAAATACAATCAAAGCCAACCTATTATTGTCAAGTCAACCCCAGCTGATGGGGACCCGAGAGAGTATAAATTCCTCATAGGATGTCCTGGACTGTAAGTCTTCACACAATCAGATGGCCACATCTCTCTTCTGTGAATCAGCTGCTGTCTTCACACTGCTGCCTTACAGTTGTAGCTGCCAAGTGCTTTAGCCACCACACCATCAAGGAGCCTTTACCATGACTCCGAAGTTTATGTCCCTGTGGCTACAAGCACACAGGTATGCATTCCAACTACGGACAGTCAGGTCTGAAGAAGAAAAGACAGATGGAAAAAAGCCTGATGAGAGGTGAGTCATCCTGATTCCATTTGTCAGTACTTCAAACCTAGCTCAATTTGGGAGAAAACTAGCTCATTTTTAGTTCAGAGCTTTAAAAAATATCTTAAGGAAATGAATATTCATTTGGAGAAAATGTTTCTGTCTCCTCATTGCATTGCATACTCTGTAACATGCCTTCATACATACCCCGAATGTGCCCACTGTTTTGTTTTGAAATGTGTGCTTGAACACTTTCTAAAACCAAGCTGTACCTATGGCTGACTAGTTTACATCGATCGATGGCATCTCAAAGTAGTTTACTTCAGAGTCAATTTGCTCCATGGGATTTTCATGGCTGCTATATTTTCTGTCTTGGTGTCCCTGAGGGAATTTAGACTATAGGCCATGAGGCAAAAACAAACTATTTGGGGGTATCCAGGGACCTTTTCAATACCTGAACTCAAGTCAAACTCATTGCCATCCAGTCAATTGTGACTCTGGCCGTTGTTAGGGCTGATCAACTTGGTTCCCTCTCACAGCAGTCCCATGTACAACAGAAGAAAAAGCTTCCTGGGTGGACCCCATCCGCACAATGGTTCATAGGTGGGAGCCCTTTGTGGCAGTTGCTTGTGAAGGCATTTCCTCTTTGTCACGGTCCCTCTACTTTACCAAGGATGATGTCTTTTCCCAGAGAATGGTCTCTGCTGACAGCAACTCCAAGCTACACGGAATGCAGTCTTGTCATCTTTCCCCTTAACAAGCATTCTAGTCATATTTTTTTTCTAAAAGGCATCGATTCTTCTTCATGGTGTGAGATGACAAATCTTTATGGGAGCAGAATTCTTCATCTTTTTTCCCATGGTGCTGTTGGTGGGTGAGATGCTGACCTTGCTCAATGCAAAGCTCGAGGTCTCCTTTTGAACCCTTTATCCATCCTCTGCCATGGAGTTGATTTCCACTCAAAGCAACCCTTTGGGACAGAGAACTGCCCTTTAGAATGCTATAGAACTCTACAGAATAGTCCTATAGAAACCCACATGGGTGTGTTCAAGGTGGTAAATCCTTAAGGGTGCATATAGCCTCATCTTTCTCTTGTGGTATAGCTTGTGGGTTTGAACTGCTGATCTCACAGTGACCAGCCCAACACACACAAAATACTTGCTGCCATCACCAAATGATGTATTTATTGGTTAGATCAGTAATACTGACATCAGTTGACAACCTTGGTTGGAACAGCATCTGGGTTTCCATCTAGTGTAAATATTACTGAACTTTTTGAGACAGCAGGTTTCAGAAGATGTTGACTAAAAATTAAACATTGTATTGATCCTGCTATTATGCTGGCATTATGTTTTTATACTTATGAGAATTATTTGAAATAAAAACAAGAAATTGATCAAAACCATGATGGTTTCTCGAGCACTAGACTATTCTAATTAGCATTGCCGTGAGTGAGTTGTATTTTGTTCTTGGTGGAATTGTTCCTTTGTGCCTGTGTGAGATTACTTCCACATGAGACATGGTGTGACAGCTATTTTAATATTCACAAGGATTCTCATTTTGCAGTTATCTGGTGTGTTTTGCTCCCTCCACCTCTTTGACTGGTATATGCTGTGTCCAAATGGCTAGACCTGCTTCCCCCCAGTCCCTCATCATCCTGAGGTTCTCAGAGAATATCCGAATTCTTTCTTGAACAGTGATGCAAATCCACTAGCTTGTTCCCTCATCTTTTATAAATCCACATGCTCTCTCATAAAAGTATATGTCCCCATAACAACTTAAAATAATTGTCCAGTATTTAATATGAGTTTTAAATTACCTGTTCACTCATCTGTTCAATCACATTTCTTAGGATGAATACACAAATGTCATTTTGTCTATTGGAAATCAGGAATTCAGTCTTCAGTCCTGCCCGTTCCTTGGCTCGCTACTCTTTTTAGAATATTTAACTACAAAATCACATGTTCCCAATGGGCACATAAGTGGTAGTCACCAGAAATGACACAGTTCACTTTAAAACCCATCATCTCCTTTAATTCTATATGCAATATATATGTAAAACACAATTGAGACTCAAAAAAGGCAAAACACCTTGCCGAAACCACAAAGACACTTTGGTGACAAAGCAGACTCCAAAGCATGGCAGAACTGAAAGTCACCATATACCACTGCTGCACCTGTATGCTCTCTGGAGCACTGTGACCAGAGGAGTGTATGTCCTGTTATTTTACTTTATTTTCAACCTTAATAATAATTTTATTGTTCTTGTCAGATATTTATCTATTTTAATAATATTTAAAAACTTTTATAACATTCTAGTTTTATATACCTCTTTTACTGTTCTTATTTAGGTATGAACTACATGAACTAATAAACTATCTTTCACTATGTTATTATTAATGTGTTTGGATTAGTTTTTTTAAGATTGAAATGAATAATTATGTGAAATTATCAAAGGGTCATGAAGGTGTGAGGGGGAGAGGGAGGGTAAAAAGAAGAAGTGGTTCCCAGGGCTCGAAGAGAATGTAAATGTTTAGAAAATAATGGTGGCAACATATGTGGAATATATTTGATAGAATTGATCTACGGATTGTTATAATTGCTGTAAGAGTCCACAATGAAATGTCCTTTTAATTTCAGCTATTGGGCAGGATTCCTAGTGATTCAGTGATTAAGGGCTTGCCTGCTTACAGAGAAGTTGGAGAACTTAGAACTTGTCGATGTTCATTATTATGGTAAGGGCATAAGCACTTCTCACCTCTCTAAAATGGATATGTAACTAGGGATCCTATATATTATTATTACTTTTTAAATAATGCTTGAATTTTCTCTTGACTGCTCCACATTCCTAGCGAATAATTCAACTCTGGCTCTGTGTGAAGTCATTGACATAAATAGTAAGTCATGTAGTGTGCACTCTTTGTGCTCTTTGTGTTGCTGTCTTCATTATTTTGAATAAGACTTGCCATTTAATGTTTCACATGTTTATAATACGTTTGCTTCAAGCATGAGTTGGAGACCTTTGGATGTCAAAAAGTGTATTCCTCCCCTTTGCCTTCCTCAAAGTGATTGATTTGTCATAGTGGATGTACAAGTCCCAGGGTGTCCCTTATTGCTACTCGACATGTATGTCATTAAAAAATCACAAGCAGAGAAACACACTATCCATTGAAGGCAACCAGTACTTTATGTAGGACTGATGAAGACGCAAAGCACATGTCATTTAATTTAAAATTGTTTCCAATGCATGTATGAACCCCTGTGATGGCAATCAAGTGCTTACGATTTCAGTGAACAGGACTGTTTCCTGTTTTAACTAGAATGCAAATTATTCATTTATAATGAGAAAGATAAATTCAAATAGGCTGAATGAATACTTTTGCAGAATGGTCATCACATTCTCTTTCCTGGCTACATGAGAAGCCAGTTATAGCCAGAGTATCTATGCTAAACCTGATGTCAAAGGAAGGTGTTCACTGGAGTCTTGATAGCTGTGTTCGTTGTGGCCTTGTTAGCCGTGTTTCCTCATTACTGCAGGAGGCCCCCAGTTAAGGGTACCTCTTCCAGTTATACCAAAGCTATTCTCATGCCCCTGTCTGCAGTGCCCAGGCAGTATGTGTCCAAGATTTCCTGTTAGGATGGCTGGTGACAAGTATGTTTTCCAGGTCTTTCCATTGCAGGTGTAGTATGCTTCTTCTCTTGCTATCATCTTGGATTGCATTTGTTCCCAGACTCCTTGGTTACACGTTTTCAGAAAAATCTCTTGGGCTAATTTGTTCACATGGCTAATCTCATTGATGAAGGACTTCACCAAGTCCAAGTGCTGAGAACATTTCTTATATTCCTTATATGTCATGATTAGTTTTACCCTTTGCGCACATTAAAAAATTTACATAACCATTGATTAGCTTCATCCCGGATTCTGGGTTATTAAAATTATTCATGGAATTTTTTCTTGAAGCATAGCTCAAATTGTTTCTGCTTTCTCAGAACCCTCCTAATGGTTGTTTGCTACATTTAGAATCCGAAGAAAGACCTATGCATTTCTCAATATATTTCTTTTTGTGATTCTTTTTATCTGCAGTGCATTAGATTTATCTCATAATATTTATCTATCTGGATGCCTCTGATTCTGACATTGTATTCTTGTATGGAAAATAAGATAAATTGTAGGATTTTCCCCCTCTTGTTTGCTCAGTATTAATCAACTGCTTTTCTGCATGGTTTGGGCTGTCTTTCATTCTGCATGCCTACCTGACAGATTTTCAACATTGTTGGAAATGAGAATTCACCTCGTGAGTCATTGTGGTTGGTGCAGTCTTGTTTATTTCTAACTCCTCTCTCTCTTTTCAAAAGTAACGTGTATACCCTCTGAGATGAGTTATTTTGTATTTTCTTACCAAGAGGAGATGTTTATCCTAAAATGATCCTTCAGTATTATTATCTCTCCTTTCTTTTATAAGTCCCCACCGTTCTTTTAAAAGTGCAGTGGTTCTCAACCTTCCTCATGCCACAACTGTTTCATACAGTTCCTCATGTTGTGGTGCCCCCCTCCCCCATCATAAAATTATTTTTTGTTGCTACTTCATCACTGTCATTTTGCTACAGTTGAGAACTGCAGGCTTAGTAGACTGTGAGCTAGACCTAACTACAACTTCAGCAGTACAAAGCAGACAACAACTACTCAGCACATGATGAGGTTTTCTGCTCCCCCCAAAAGTTACAATGTCAGATACAATCTCAGAAAGCCACAAGAGGAATTCTATCCTAGCCTATAGGACCACTGTGAGTCAGGATTGATTGATGGCAGTGAGGTGATTTAAAAAAAAAAAGTTAAGCCTTGATACATATTGCTCATGAAGGGTCCACAAATGTAGGGTATCCTATTGTAGTTCAGGCTACAAAGGAGAGTAAGGCTGCGTTGTCGTGAATCCTGTCTACAGGAGCTAGCCCGCTTTATTTCCTTTGACAGGATATTCTCAGGCGATTGTACCAAAGGAACCGGAGTCTCTATTTAATGTGCGTTCAGTTCATATGCACAGAGTTTACTCATTCAGCTTCCATTTCGCTTTCTGCTGTTCTGTTTTTCCTGAATGTTGGAAGTCAGAAACACAGATACCTCCTCACGTGAATGATGCAACATGCATATAGAGTCCTTGGAACATGTTTTCTGTTTCATACAAATGCCAGATCCAATTGTTAAAGTCTGGTCTGTAGCCCACCTATGCCTCACAGTGACTGACACCTGGTAATGATGGGACCAACTGTATATTAGTTCAATAGCAGTGCCATCATATTACCACAAAATGCCATGAATTGCATGTTTACTAGCCCAATTCATCTGAATCATAATGACCCTATAGGACAAAATAACACTGCCTTACAGATTTCCATGGAGGACATGTTTGTAGGTATAGGAACACACCACCATGTCTTTTCTACCACAGAGCCACTGCTGGACTTGAAGCAGTGCTAACAAGCACCTTAATTCTCATATAATCTCCCAAACCAATACCACTGCCATTGACGTGGTCCCAATCGTAGGGGATCCCTCCCAAACAAACAAATAAAAAAAACCTGGAAAAAAACAACTGTTGGGCAGAGCTTTCATAACAGTATGTATTTTTCTCTCTAGGGGAGCATCAAGCAACTCACTTTGAGTTAGTGCACCCAGTGGCATCAGCTGGGAATGCTCTCTGTTGATCACAGTGAATTTTTTTCTTAAAAGCAATTTCTCTCAAATCTTGTATTTGTGTGATGGCTGACTTAAGAGAACAGCGAGTAGCTGTGAAAGTTTGCTTCCTGCTTGGGAAAAAATGTTGCAGAAACTGTTGTGACCCTTTAAAAAGGCAATCCTGAGGGGGGAATTCAAGTGTATAAGTGGTTTTCTGGTTTCAAAAATGGCGAAATGGGACTGAGCCCCAGTGGCGTAAGTGATACAGTGCAGAACTGCAACCCGCGGGCTTGGCGGTTCAAATCCAGCAGCTGGGTAGCACCCACGACCACCAGAGGCAGTGATGCCCAAAAAACAAACAAAGAAACAAACAAAACCAAAACAAAACAACAAAAAATGGTGAAATGTTGATTGATGACAAACCTCACTCTGCAAGTCTGTCAAACTTTCAACGAGTTGAATATACCAACAAAATTCATGCCTTTGTGCTTGAAGATCAATGATAGATTATTGAAGAGATGGGGGAGGTATCTGAACTATGTTGTAACTCCCCCGGTTCAGAAAATTTTAACATAGGATTTGGGACTGGGAAGGATCACTGGGAAATTTGTAGCTTGGGTTTGACTGACCAGCAAAAAGCGCATTGACTGAAATGTGTCGTGCTTTGAAAGAACAGCTTCAAAGTGATCCAGACGTTTCTTCCAAGGTCATTACTGGTGAAGAGTCCTGGTACTCTTCTTATGACACCAAAAGCAAACATCAATCACACCAGTGGAAACTGTATCATCACTTTACCCCAAAGAAGTTCATTAAGTGAACTCAAAGATCAAGAAAATGCGCATTTGTGTTGTTGTTGTTTTTTAATATGAGAGGAGATAGTGCATTTGGAGTTCATTACACTAGGTCAGGTGGTTAATCAAGATTTCTATTTAGAGGTTCTGAAAAGATTGTATAACAGTGTGTGACAAAAAAGGCCTGATTTGTGGCAGGTGGGGGATTGTTTTTGCCACCACAACAATGCACCTGCTCACACAGCCATCTCAGAGTACAAGTTTTTAGCAAAAAACAACATGCCTCTCTTGTCCCACACACCTTAGTCATCTGACCTTTCTTGGTGTGATTTCTTTTTATTTTCATGAATGAAGAGGGGGCTTGAAAGGGTAGTGATTTGAGGACATAGAAGAGGTGAAGAAAAAATGTAATGGAGAGTAATTTGCAGGTGATAGGTTTGTTTTATAAAAAAATGCACCTGAATTAGAACCTTTGAAAAAATAATTCAGTTTTTTTTTAATGATGAGGGTAACCCTTCGTATAGGGTTTCCAAAGCTGTACATTTTTTTTAAATAGGGGTAGAAAATCACATCTTTCTTCTGTGGTTTGGTTAGTGTCTTAGATCCACTCAGTGTAACATTGGCATCCGCATACCATTACTCAACACTGTTACTCTTGCTCCTTATTTCATAGACAGGGTCTCATTTATCATGAATTGTTTAGACATTTTCTTAAATCAGTCTGAATAGGTTGGGTATTGTAATGAAGAAATGATTGCAATTCAAAATAGACTTATAATTTAAGTTGTGTGTGAATGCCGTAGCTGACAGACTCTTCTGACTCAGAGCCACCCTTGTACAATAGATACACTGTTGCCCAGTTCCCCAGTTTCATTGTGCTGGTGCTTCTTGTGGCAGCCAGTTCCTTGATTCATCTATTGAACGTGTTCCTTTTCCCCCCACTCACCTCCAGTTCACCAAGCATGATGACCATTTACACTGACTGGTCCCTCCTGATAGTGTGTTCAGAGCGTATGAGAGTAAGCTTCACCATCCTGTCTTCTAAGGAACATTTCTATGTACTTTCTCCCAGACAGCTAGCTATATCTATTATATGTATATTATTATATTTATATTCAATATTCCTTACCAACTAAGATGCAAAGGCATCAATTATTCTATAACTATGGTAGATGTTAATTCCATATGGACCACTTTGTAGATTTGTCTCTGAACTTGGGTGTACAATACCTGTTATTTAAAAATAGTCCAGAGATGCTATACTTATGGGTAAACCCTCATATGTTTTAAAACTAATAGTCTAAATTCTCAAAAGACAAATACAGTGGTGGTAAAATCCTCTATTCCCTGGGTTTCAAACATAAGGAAATCCAAAAAGATTTAGTTGTTTTTGTCATCATAAAGGGGTCCTTCTCAGAGGAGAGAATGGAAAGTCATAGTTAAACCATTCAAGGAATATGTCATTGCTTTATGTATCTTTTTCATTTTTGAGGCAGTCTCTAAATTTAAATGGAATGTACCTATCAGCACTTGCTGATGAAGGTCAAAGACTGCAGCCTTCAATATATATTGCAACTCAATATATAAAATACAAAATTCTCACAGCTGGACCAATAGACAACTTAACAGCAAATGGAGACATAATTGAAGTTGTCGAAGATTTTATATTGCTTGGATCCAGATGCAATCCTCATAGAACCAGCAGTCAAGAAATCAAATCACATATTACATTGGAAAATTTTGTGGCACAAATTTTAAAGTACTAAAGAGCAAGGTTGTCATTTCAAAGGTTAAGATGCTTCAGCCCCAAGTCATGGTACTTTTAATCATCTCATGCATGTGACAGTTAGACAATCAATACAGAAGTCAAAAGAAGAATTGCTGCATTTGAATTAGAGTCCTGGCAAAGAAGATCAGAAGTACCATAAACTACCAGAAAGAACAAACAAGCAATTCTGCCTTGGAATAAGTACAGCCGGAGTGCTCTGTAGGAGTGAGAATGGAGAGACTTCATGATCATGAACTTTGGAAAGGTTATAAGAAGAGATCACTTCTTGTATAAGGGCTTCGTGTTCGGTAGATCAGTTCAGAGAGGAAAAGGACGATGCTCAGTAAGATGGGTTGTACCAGTTCCTGCAATCCCCTGCTGAAACACAACTGAGAGGACAGAGCAGGGCCGGCCGATGCTGCTTTCCCTTGTCCATGAGGTTGCTGTCAATCAGAAACAACTTGAAAGCGCTTTACAGCAACAATACTCAAAGTCATACTTTGTCTCTCATGCACTTGTTCTCAGTTTCTTCAGCTTCAAGTTGGACTTGCATAGGAAGAATTTATGGTCCATTCTGTGGTTGAGCCCTAGCTTTATTCTGATTGATGGCTTTGAGCTTCACCACGACCTCTTTCCACAGAGGAAGTTGATTTGATTCAAGTGTGACCTGTCTAGGAGGTCCAAGGGGATGGACAAATGTTCGTATTGAAGAACAGGTCCTATTTGTGGTAGCAAAACTCTCTCATGCAATTTCCTGCATCTGTGTTTTCAAACTACTGAGCTTCCTCTTTGTGCTCCAGTTTTCACATGGTATCACTAGTCACTGTCAGTTCATATTGAGTACACAATTGATCCATTTCAGATTGAAGAATTTTGTAAGATTCTTCATTTTTTAAATCCTTTAGATTAGTGGTTGTTGCCTTTGTTTGAGTGGTAGTCTTATTAACTGGTCTTTCTTGTAGACATGTGAATATTATCCTGTCATGGGAAGGTAACATCTTACTTCAGAAAAAGAGATTGAACCTTATTTTGATTTTATTATGATCCTTGACCATTTCCACACAGTAAATACATGCATACATATAGCTGATTAAAAATGGCTCATATAAATTCATCTCGGTTCACAAAAATCCAGGATATTGATGGGTGTGCTCATATTTCTTTTTGATAATTTCTAATTTCTCTAGATTCATTTTTCACACATTCCACATTGACACAATGAATGAGCATTTTGAACCATGTCTTCTCAGTTTGAGTCATGCCACATCAGCATATGAACAGCCTCAAAAATTCTTCTCCATCATGCCATGAAGTTTGATTCTGCTTGGAGAAGACAACTCTTTCCTCCTCTTATTTTGAGTGCCTTCCAAACTGAAAGGTTCATTTTCAATGTTCCACCGTCATTTGGAAGGTTCTTACTGACATTTTTGTTGTGTTTTGTTTTTGAGCATTAGATGGTCAAGTCTTTACTCCTAGTCTACCGTGTTCTGGAAGCTCTGTTGAATCTTGTTCACCCTGGGAACCCTATGGATCTAGGTGGTCTAGCATCCAATATTATAGCCACATTCAAGCTACCACAATGCCAGTGTGACCAAGTGGCAGACTAGTGATAACTGCAGACCAGAAGAATTATTAGATGACTTCAAGGATCCCATATATGAAAAAAGAAAAAATGGTCATTAAAAAGTTAGGAAAGGGCTGAGCCCCGGTGGCGTAGTGGTTGTGCGCGGGACTGCGGCCCACTGGGACAGAGGTTCAATTCCAGCAGTGGGGCTGGGCCTCCTACTCCCACCACGGAGAGCAGTGATTCCAAAAAAAAAAAAAAGTTAGGAAAGAAAGAGAAGACAAAAACGTCTATCAAAAGAGACTATGAAATTTACTTTTGAATAAAAACTTGCTAAAGTAAATGGAAGAAAATGAATTAAAGGAGCTAATCAAAGATTTCAAAGTATAATTGCAGAAGAATTAAAAGATTCTAAGGAAATATGCAAAGACCTGGAGTGAGAAAATCAAGTGGGATGAGCATACTCAATATTCATCAATTGAAAGAATTGAAGAAAAACAAACAAACAAAAAACCCTCGAATTTTGATACTAAAGTATTCTATGGACAATATGAAAGGCACAAAAAGTATCAAGAAAAGATGGAAAGAATACAGAGTGACTACATGAAAGCAGAACAACAAAAGTGGATTAGTATGCAAACATTTCCTGATACAGCTTATGGTTAACAACCAAAGCTATTGGGCTGAGCCCCAGTGGCATAGTGGTTGTGCGCTGGACTGCGGCCCAATGGGATGGAGGTTCAAATCTAGCAGCAAGGCTGGGCCTCCTACCCCCACCACCAGAGGCCAGTGATGCCCTCCAAAAAAAAAAAAAAAAGAAAGAAAGTTATTAAAGTGAAGAAATTCAATTTATGATGGATAAAGTGATGTAAAACATAACCCCTCAAATTAATGGAATATGAATTGAGACACTTTAACATACCTATTCAAATCTTGAAGCACTCATTTGTTTATATATGTCAAGACATTTGAAAGACCATTACCTGGCCATCCAATTGCAAATGGTTCATATTTTTGCCCATTCTAAAGACAGGTGTTCCAATGTGTGTTAAGCTAAGTTTTCTTGAAAAATGAAATAAATGACACTCATATATGTGTAAGGGAGAACTTTATATCAAGAGCAAAATGTATGTAAAGCAAGTGGCCCAGCTCAGTCAACCCATGTTCATGGGTCAGATGCCAGCTTTAAACCACTCCTGACTCATCAGATGCCAACCAATGAAACAAAGTCAAAGCAGGCACCTGGGCAATCACAGGCTTGTGAGTGCAGAGTTGTGTGGAATCCAAGGACAGTAGGGACATGGCAGAGTGGTGACTGCTCAGAGTCAGCAATCCACGTGGGCCATCCGTTCCAGAAGCAGTAAGGAAGCCAGCAGGAAGGAGAAGAGGGCCAAGGGAGATTCTCATTCTCCAAAGAACCTCATATAAAAAGATCATCCCCCAAAGGAGGTGTGAAATGACTGTGACTTGACTGATAGTTAGATGGCACTGTACCTTCTTATAGATATGGCCAAGTTGGTTCAAAACCTAACCACCACACAATGGAATGTAGATATTATTATGCAATATCAGTAATATCAATGCAAGGAATTTTGTTCTGAAGATAATTCAAAACATTTACAGAAGTAAATCAACAAGGAACTGCCAGAAATTCAAGTTTGAATTAGATGAGAATGTGAAATGAGGGATATCATTATTGACATAAAATTAACCTTGCCTAAAAGCAGAGAATACATGTGTGTGTGTTTTATTGACAACACAAAGACATTGAACTATGTAGTTAAAACATTTTATGGATAATATTACAAAGAATGGAAATTCCAGAAAGCATAATTGTGTTCATTTGGAACCAGTATATAGACCAAAAGTTATTTCAAATACAAAAGAAATATTGACTGATCAAAGAAGTCATCTGTCAGAGTTTTATCCTTTCATCAATTTTATTCAAATTGAATAATGATCACAAATCCTGAATGCTGACCTATATTATGGTGGTTGTGGCATCAAGATTGAAGGAAGACTCATTACCAACAGGAAAGATGCAAAGGGCATAACTTTACTTGTAAGAAGTGAAGAGAACATGAAGTTTTTACCAAGGAAGTTCAAAGCAACAGCCCTTGCACCTCCAAATAACAAAAGTATTGATAGCTAGACCAGTAATCATATTATAATAAATAGGTAGCTAGAGCAATAATCATATTGCACTAGGTGGACATTTTTGAGAATTTCATTTCACTTGAATCCATGTGTAATATTCATAGAAGCAGTGGCTAAGAAATCAAACAATATTTTACAGTGGACAAATCTGCTCCTAAATGCTTCTTTAAAGTGTGAAAAAGCACAGATGATGCTGGCTGGAGCAGTGAAGTGCATTTGATGCAGACCATGGTGTTTTCAGTTGTCTCAGTGTGCATGCAGAAAGATGGACGATGCTTATGGAATACTGAAGAATAGTGATGTCTTTGAATGATGGTGTTGGTGAAGAATATCTAGTCTACTCTGAGTGCGTGACTCATGATCAAGTCTGCCTTGTCAGAACAGAACCCGAACCATCCTTAGGAACTTGAAGGGGAAGATTGCCTCTGACAGACTGTGCTAAAATGACCTGGACAGAATAAGACCAGGAGAGGGGTTTCAGACTTAGTCAAGGGTCAGTGTCAGAAAGGAAGACACCCAATAAGATGACCTGACACAGTGGCTGAATTAGCACAGTGGCTGCAATAATGCACTGAAATATTGGGACAATTGTGGGGATGGCTCAGGGGCAGACCATGCTTCATTCTGTTGTGTCTAGGGTTGTTATGAGAAGGCACCAATGCAATAGCACCTAACAAACCATACGTTCTTTCCTAAGACAGCCCCTCGATCCTAAAATCCAGGACATTTTCCTTATAAAGCCCATGCTTGTGAGTACAAACATCCAGGTACCTGTGCCATGTAAGAGTAGAATACCACAAATATCAACATAGTGCTTATGGAGGGTTGGGTGTGTGTGTGTGTTTACCATATTGTATAAGTCTTGGGGATTATCTCAATAACACAAAGGTCTTCAAAGTCACACAGTTGCAAATGGTTAATCATGAATTAAATCTCAGGATTATTTCTAACTAACATTTATATTTTAAGTTTCTATTATTTTTTCATGCTGTTTCTATAGAGCTGATGTTCCTTCTTATAGTTAGTTGCCTAAATCGTTCGGGAGGTAAGAACCTTAATTTACGGTCTAATTCTTCATTTTGCATAATTCACCAAGATAATTTGCCAGGGGACTCAAAATGTACTGGGTGTAGAGAATGGGATATCCAAGTGAAGTCAAATTCACTGCCATCAAGGCAATTGGAGCTTATAGTGATCTCATAGAATAGGGTAGACCTGCCCCAGTGGGTTTCTAAGACTTAATCTCTTTCTGAGTGCAGAAAGCTTCATCTCTCTCACATGGAGTAGCTGGTGGTTTCAAACTGCCAACTGTGCAGTTAACAGCCCAATTCACAAACGATTGCCGTAGAACTTGGCAAGATGATGGATTGATTTATAATGCTGATTATAGATGCAAAAGTTAAAGAAGCTTGTGCCAAGTGATTGGTTCAATTTCACTACTGTAAGAAATTCTATATAGGAAGTCAAATATAATGCTTCTTAGGCCCGACTGAATCAGGAAATGAGAAAACAGTGGGATGATTTTAGTAACGATGGTGTCTGTTGTATGCACTTCTACTTTAGAATGTACTTGCATTACAACGTGCCCAATTTTGGAAGAAAACTGGAAATATTTTATTTTCACATACTTTTATATGGTTGAATTATGTCCCATTAAAATGTATGTCCATCTTCAACCTCAGAATGTGACCTTCTTGGGAAAGAGGGACGTTTCAGATGTAATTAATCACAGATGAAGCAGAAATTGCACAGGATCGGTGCACTCCTTACATCAGACTAGTGGTGCAATTATGGAAATAAAAGAGAACAGAAAGGGAGAATACAAAGTCCATGAGAAGAAAGAGGTAGAAATTAGAATTGCGCAGCAAGCTACAAACCAATGGGCACCTGAGACCACTAGAAGCTGAAAGAGCACTTGGCAAGAACCCAGTCCTGTCAACAGTTTGATTTCAGAGTTCTGGCTTCCAGAACTGGACTGTAATATTATTGTTTTAAGCCATCCCATGTGTGGTTCTATGTCATGAGGGTCCTGGTATGTTAATTATTATTATTATCACCTAAGAATTCTCTTCTGAATGGAAAAGGGTTACCTCAATAGGAGGAAGAAGATATAACCACACTTGATTAGCAGATTTGAAATACCAAGAGTTAAATTGCCCAACTCCAAAGAAATTTCACAGGTCAATCACATCTACAAGAA
>PVJH01023893.1:0-34042 GCA_004026705.1 Nesogale talazaci
GAGAGAGGTGGGGAGACACGGAGAGAGTCGGGGGGAGGGGGAGAAAGAGGGAGGAAGGGGAGACCTGAATGCAGAGGGGGGTGGGAAAGGAAGAGAGAGGAGAGAGGACAAGGTGGGGGAGAATCAGTGACTTGTTTCTTGGCTAGGAAACAAAACAGGTGACCCCTGCAAGACGGGGAGACGGTCCTTTTGCATATTCCACACCCCTTTGGAACAAGGAGTGGGGTCCTAGTCCCCAGGCAGCTTCAGCACCCTGATCTTTTTGCCTGGCCACAAGATTGTGGGGTGGGGAGGAAGGGCTGGCTTGAAGGATGGAGTCTCCCTGGGTGGTGCCAACCTTGACCACACTCAGCTGCTAACTGAAGGTTGGCAGTTTGCGCTTCCGTGGAGGTGCCTCAGAAGAAAGGCCTGGTAATCTCACTGGCCCAGAAACCCAGGTGGGCACGGTTCAACGCCCACATGCTCCCCAGGAGGCTGAGTCCAGCGGACGACTTTGTTCCTTTGTCTTGAAAGAGCAGTGGCCCCAGAGGCTGCGCGTTCGCCCAGCCTGGTACACGGACCTCCTGACTCAGGGCAGATACAGACGCCACACAGGCCACACTAATGGGGGGTTGGGGGCGGTGGTGAGGGAATGGATTCAAGGCCAGAAGTGTCTGGAAACAGCTCTGACAAACTCTAACCTAGGGGACCTACGCAGCGATTACAGGAATGCCCAGAGGGCTCCACCCACAGCGCTCCCTGCTCCCTCCTCCAGGTGGGGCGGAGCTGCTCGGGTGAGGAGTGAGTGGCCTCCCAGGCAGGGGCAGGGTGGGACGGGGCGGCAGGCCCCGGGAAGAGAGACGAGGGGGCAGGGGGCAGGCTGGAGGGGCCCCAGGGCCCGGAGACGGGGACCTGGCCCCACTAGTCGCTCGACACGTGGTTCTCGTTCTGCAGCTGATGCCAGCGCTCGATCTTCTTGTCCTTGTTTTTTAGACACTCGTACCAGTGCTTCAAGCGCTCTCCCTTGGCCGAGATCCCCAGCTGGCAGCCTCCTGCAAGAGGGGGGTGGGGGTGGGGGGAAGGGAAGAAAGACAGGGGACGGAGGCGGGTTACAGCCTCAGAATACTGGTGCCTTTGAATTGCACGGAGTTTTCTGTTCGTGTAAACAGTTACAGCCTCAGAAACGTGTGTGTTGGCATTAACTCGAAGGCAGGGACTTTGCGTTTTGATTTGTCCTTGTGGTCAGTAGCCCAGCCAGCAACCACTATATCACCGGGGCTCCTTTAAAGGCGGGGCAGATAGGTATCAATAAGCGTCTAAATGTTTCTCCAGAGAGCAGTATTTCTCAAAGTGGCCACTGGGGGCGCTGGATCTAGACGGCTGCAGAAACAGCCTAGACCAGTGGTTCTCAACCTGTGGGTCGCGACCCCATTGGGGGGAATTGAACGACCCTTTCACAGGGGTCGCCCGATCCATAACATTAGCAACACGACAGTGAAGTAGCAACGAAGATAATCTTCTGGTTGTGGTTTTGTTCCCCACCACCACATAAGGACCCATACAAAAGGGTGGGGCGTGAGGAAGGTTGAGAACACCTGCTCTAGGTGATGGGCTATCGTGCAAATATTTTTAATCGTCAGGGAGGTGGTGAGGCTTTGTTTCTCCTGGTTGGTATGGGGGTTGTAGGCCAAATAGCGTTTGGGAACACATGTTATAGACGTCTAACAAGAGCTGGAGGAGGCTGACTCACAGTGACCTTACAGGGCAGGACAGAGCTGCCCCTGTGCATCTCTGAGACAGCATCTCTTGACTGGAGTCTGAAGCCTCTCTTTATCTCCCAAGGAGCAGCAGGTGGGTTTGAACTAGTGGTCTGGCAGTGAGCAGACCAGTTCAAAACCCACGGTGCCCCCAGGGGCTCCACTTATGCGACAGAGGGTGATGGTTATGATGTCATGATGATGATCATTACTGTCTTCCTCTGCCCAGAGCCTTCCTGCACTGAAGAACCTGCCGTGGCTCCCAGCTGTAACACCAGCTCATAAATTCAGTTTATTGAGACCTCCCACCATCCAAGAAGAGCATCTGTGGTACAACAGGTAAGCACGTGGCTGTGAACTAAAAGCTGGGGGTTCGACCCCACTGAGCGGCTCTGGGAGAAGGACACATAACATGACAGCCTAGAAAAACATACGGGGCAGTTAGACTCTGTCCACAGGGGCTTGTCAGCAAATGAGGCGATCATGTGCTTCTGTTAATTTCATGATTGAGCTGTAGGGGTGGAGTCTAGCCTGTTCATCTGGAGATAGCCATTGAGTAGGCAATGAGGCCTCTATGTGGGCATGGCTTTCACCCGAGACTCCTGGGAAATCTCGCGATATTCCCCTCGTGAAGATGAGAAGCTATCTTCCCCAGTTGTTGGGAGTTAGTCTCAGAGAGGATGAATCGCGTTCAAGGCAAGATGGCAGCGCCAAGGAGCTGAAGGACCCGGAGGAGAAGCCAATACGGCTTTGCCCTGATGGAACCAGACCTCTGAAGCTGACGAAGCCACGTGCAGACCCCTGCCAGCGCTGAGTTGCTTCTACCACCACTGGATGCTGTTGATGGACCCTGAGCCCTGGAAGCGAGGAGCCATGGGGAGACCCCTGCCAGCGCCAGGATTCTGCACCCACTGGCCTGTGACTCCGTGAGTCGGAAGGAGATGTTGTAGACTGCTATGGAGCATATGGGCTAATATCAGACTTATGATTTTGAACTGGACTGGGTTGGGATGCATTCTTAATGACCCAATCCTCTTGTATATAAACCATACCCTTATATCCATCCATATGCGTGTCTATGAATTTGTTTCTCTAGTTTACCCGGACTGACACAGCCCCCAATGAGAAAAAGCCAATTCCACACACCCCAGATGCCTCGAGAGTGGAGCCAAATGCACCCAGGACTGTGCAGACGACATTTGAACCCAAACTCCAACACACAGCCAACAGCAGGGTCCTCCGAGCTAGACGCTCAGTTGCAAACCTCAAGGTCTGCAGTTCGGAACCACCAGCTCAGCTGCTGTGTGGGAGAAAGAGGAAACTTCCTTCTTCCATAGACATCGACAGTCTTGGAAACCCACAGGGACCGTCTAACTCTTTCCTATAGGCTTGCTAAAAGTCCGAATCGCCTTGATGGAAGTTTGGGGAAGATGGCACCCGACCAGGTAATGCTTTGTTCTGTGACACCTGGGGCCACTCAACCAGCACCAATCTGACGGCATCAACCGCTATCACCAACCACCTCTTTGCTCGCTGAAAGGAACCACCTGCTGGACACTCGTCACTGCAAGGCTCAACCCAGAGCCACCCTGTAGACAAGTCCACGTGGACAGGTCCTAAAAGCCTATAGGACCTGCATGTCAGGAAGGAGACCCCTGTGCCCCTCTTCTCTGCATAGATGCGGCCTCTCTGGCCTGGGACCTCCTGACAGGCAGACCTGAGACATGTGGGGTTTGGTAGAAGAAGCCTGCAGCTTTCCCCAGGAGACTGTGGTCCACTGGATCTGTGACGCTGTGAGAAACTGCCAAGGTGGTGTCAACTCACAACGACCCCGTAAACAACCGGAGGGGGGGCCGTCAGGCCCTGCACCCTCCTGGCAACTGTAATGTGTGAACCCATTGTAGTAGCTGCCCTGGCTGTCCGTTGCCTCCTTGTTCCTGGCCCCCCACATTCCAGGCATGGTGTGGGCATAAACACTGTGGAAGAGTTGGGAATACGATGAGAATGACTCCTAGTTATACAGTCGTTGGTTAATTTGAGAGGATTAGGAGGGAAGGGGTGGAGTCCATCAGGTCATAGCCAATGAGGTCTCTGTGTGTATATGACCTTCTTCTGAGAATTCTGGGAACTCCTGTATTTCCTCCTTGGAGATGGGAGACACTCTCCCTATATACTCTCTCCCTGCAAGACACACCTGTGAAGAAGACGCACAGAGAGAGGCTGATGGACCCAGACCTCAGGTGGCACTGGGGTGGTGTGGATGTGAAGGGGGTGTGGCTGGGAGAAGCCACGTGGAGAGCTCTGCTATTGGTGAGATGCTTACAATGCAACTGGATCCACAGGACTTCCGACCCACTGGCCTGTGATCTTCCTGCATTCAGTGTTATTGCATGTGTTTTCTGAGTCTGAAGAAGACTTTACAGATTGGGCTATTATCGGACTTATGGACTTGATCTGGACTGGGCTGAGATGTTTCCTCAATATTCAATTGCTCTCGAATATAAAGCTCTTTCTTATACACGGGTAACTGTCTATGAATTTGCTTCCGTAGCCAACCCAGACTAACACAATGACTACCATGGGACAGGGAGCCACAAGGTGAGCATGCGCCCACCTGTTGGGGAAACAATGGTGTCGGCAGACTTGCCCCAGGCCGGGTTGCCACAGATTCCTGCCAAGTGCAACGTGATTGATGCACCACGAAAAAGAAGTGCCTGCATCTGCCTGCTGGGGTGTGACAGGTTCTTCAAACAAGCAGCAAGATCACCTGGTCCTGGCTTGGGAAGACCTTCATTCACATATGGGCATTTCCAGATTGGACAGACACTTGGTCTTGGGCCCAGGTGGCACTGAGGTGGTATGGATGTGAAGGGGAGGTGGCCGGGTCAGGCTTGCCTCTCTGAAGTGGGGACCACTTACCAATGTAGTCGTTGGACTTGCCGATGTCATAGTCCCAGACCGAGATATCCAGGGACTTCTTCGCTAGATCACTGTGCTTGATGTCATAGAAGAACTCCTGTGAGCAGCAGAGGGGGCAGATACATGAGGGAGAGGGGCCTGGGATGAAGAGGTTGAGTCCCAGGGGGCTCAAGGGACATTCTGGGAGCCAGGGATGGGGTGGGGCTTCTGCTCTGAGCCTTGACCCCATGCCCAACAATTCCCTTTCCATGAGTACCCTGTATAATGAAGGTGCCTACCCACTGTGAACTTCCGTTCAATGAACCTTGTTCAAAAACTGGGGATAGACAGTGGCATTTTGGTAACAAAACAGATTCCCTTGAAGTCAGTTGACCTAGAACCCAGGCTGTACTATGGTCTTTCCCCACCAATGTGATTGAGAATGCTCTAGTCTAGAGGCCCCTGGTAGCATAGAAGACTACACTTTGAGCTGCTCACTTCAAGGTCAGCAGTTCAAACCCATCAGCGGCTCAGTGGAACAAAGATGAGGCTTTCTACTCCCGTAAAGAATGAAAGTCTGGTAAACCCACAGGCAGTTCAACCCTGTCCTCTGGGGTCACTGTGGGTTGACATCCACTCGATGGCACTGAGTTTGCGTCAGGAGCTGGCATCTCCTTCCCTGAGACACAGACACTGTCTCAGGCTGTAGCAAAGAACCAAAGGGGCGGCCGTACCTCATTAAACTCGGGGTTCAAGGTTTTCTTCTTAATTTGCGTCTTGTGCTTGGCCTTCTTTCCCATGTCTGGTTTCAGCCAGCTGGGAGGGGACAGAACAGGCTGTTTGGATGAAGGTTAACCACCAAGGAGGCTCTGACCCTCACCCAGAGCTGGGTACTCTGAAGGTGCTCACCCCACTTCACTTACAAGGAAGCAGAGGGAGGCCTGGAGCACGGGGATTGACTCCAGGCCACACAGCTGGGCGGAGCACCCACAGTCTCCCTGAGGTCGCATCCCCTGATGGCTGGTGGGGTCCAGTAGAAACTCCCTTCTCCCCCAATCTACTGCCCATTAGGCCTGGCAAGATGCTTGGTGGGAAAGGGGTGACAGGAAGAGTTTTGTAAGCAACCCTATTTGCATGGGGCTGGGGTTTTGTGGCCAGAGAGAGGAGGCTCTCTGCTCTTGTAAAGAGTTCGTTTCGGGAACCCACGGGGGCCGGTCTACCCTGGGAGTCGGAGTCCACTTGATGGCGGTGAGTTTGGTTTGCTTTGGGGATTTGCTGGCAGGCAGGGCAGTTGCCCTTGTCATTCCAACTCCCGCTGGACAGGCGTGTCTTTTGTGACTGGCATTCACGGGGAGCAGAGTCTGCAGGAGGGGCCCTGCGTGCGCCTGTTCCCCGCTCGAGGGGGACCTTGCTCTCTGACGTCACAGGCTGTGGCGGGCTGGGGTGTGTCCCAGGCGGGAAAGGACGCTGCTCAGGGCTGTTTCCAGTTCGGTCAGTGACTGTGCTATGGATTAATACCCCTGACAAACATAGATCGCACACCTACTCCATCCCTAATGCCGTGGGTGTCCGGCTGCAGGAGGAGGAAGTGACCCGGCTAACAGGCTTGGCATTCACACCCAGCCAAGACGATGCTTTCCACGGGCTGCCCCCAGCCAGCGGCTGAGCCAGCAGGCCCATTCCTGGGAGATGCACGGTTCTTCCACAGAGTGCCTGCACCCCAGGATTTCATTGCCCCCTGACATACTACCCAAGCTTTCTTCCTTCCTTCCCACCCACTCTCACAAGGGTCAGACCTGCGGCACTCTCCTAAACCTCCTGGCAGTGCCCCTCACCAGAAAGCTCGGGCAGGTTGGTGTGGATTTCTTAGAAAGCTTGACCTCATGCACAAGAGGCTGTCCCCATTGGACAGATGGGGATATTGAGGCCCACGGCGGTTCAGCCAAGAGCCCAGGGTAACACAGTTAGAGAGAGTGGCAGCCGATCCCTTTGGGCATGCTGTCCGGAGAGACCAGTCCCTGGAGAAGGACATGCTTGGTAAAGCCGAGGGGCAGCAGGGAAGAGGAAGACCTTTTGACAAGCTGGTCTGACACGGTGGATACAACAGTGACTCAGACAGAAGAACCATTGTGAGCGGGGCAGTCTCTCGCTCTCTTTGGCACCAGGGCATTGCCAGTTGAAACCGACTGTCCTGCACCTGACCACAGCAATCCTTGGAGGGCACAGAGAGTGAATGCCCTTCGCTGCTATGGGCAAGACCGGCAATGGGAGTCTATAGTTGAGTGCCACGGAAGAAAGGCATGGCGATCTACTACCCAAATGAAATCAGCCCCAGGGAGCATGCCCTCCTGGGACACGCCTGGGGTCACCATGGCAACAATTGGTGCTAGACTCAGGGTCCCGCTTCTTGGCTGGCTGTCTCTGGCAACACGTGTTTGCTAGGGCTTTACTGAGAATTGATCACATTCCACCCCAGGCTCCACCGATGTCTCCTTTGAACCTTACACTCACTCTTGGAGATAAGAGGGTTCCTGAGTACTGTCTCCATCTTAACAATGAAGAAACGGAGGCTCAGAGAGACCATTAGCTCATTAGCAGTTGCCGGCTAGCAGTGGGCATGGAAGAGCATTGGACCTGGGCTGATACGCTTGTGACCACGAAAAGGCATCGGCGCACCATCTCCATGCCCAGGGCCCCAGGGCTGGTCCTGGCAAGCTCGCCATGCTGAACCCAGCCAGTGGCTGAAGGTGGCAGAACCATGGAGGCCCACCGGCTCCTCAGGGCTCCTCTGATGGCTGAGGCTGCCCTCGGGGCTCTGATGGAGCAGACAGCATCCAGCCAGCCTCCTGCCTGGTCCTTTCTCTTGGGTCACATTCCCAGCGTGCTGCCCCCTCCCTGCTCCCGCCCCACTGCCTCTCACTGAGTCTTCTCCCCCAAGAAGTCCGTCAGGTCTTGACTGCCCCCTGGTATCACTTCTCAGCATCAGTGCTAACACAAGGCACCGAGTCCTCTCTGACTCCCTGGGACAGGGGTGAAAGCAGTCATTCCAGCCTCTAAGGCCTTTGCGTGTCTGTTGGGGGAGCAATTCCAGGCAGAAGCCGGGAAAAGCCAGATTGCACTTGGGTGGGGGCGCCTCGGAGCTGCTAGAGGGGTGGACCCCAGCTGGAGGATCAGGACCATGCTGACCACCCCTTCTCCGTGGAAGGGACAGAGTCACACAGCTTCCCAGGCCAGCAAGTGACGTAATAATCAGGCTGCCTGAGATGCCAGCCCCACTCCAGCCGGTCCTGCGCCTGCTCTCCCTGGTCCTGTGTGACCTTGGCACGTGACCTGAGCCCTCTGGCTCTCCCTGTCCAAGGAGCCAGGTTCCCCACCAGGGCCACTCATGACCCAAGACATAGACTCACAGCTTGACGAAGGGGTCTGAGTAGCCATTGGCGTCCATGGCGGCCAGGTGGACGCAGCGGATGATGCCCACGATTAGGCCTCCCTGCTGCGTGCTGTACATGAGGGACACCAGGATCTTGCCTCGCTCCTCAATGTCACCAATACGCTCCACCTGCTGTTGGGGGGCGAGGGCATGTTATCCTGGGGCCGGGAGCGGGGTGAAGGGGCTGGGACTGTGGACCAGGGGTGATAAACTTTAGGGAAGAGGCTGGAGAAAGTGGAGACTGCCAGGTCTGCTGAAGTGGGGAGGTGGTGAGAGGGTCATCACCAAGGGTGGCAGGGAGGGAAGTTAGGATCCTGGAGAGGCTGAGAACCACAGAGGCCAGCAGCTAGGCAGCTACACTTTGAGTGGACAGGCAGGAAGCCTGGCGCTGGCTCTGAGGCTGAGTTCTCTCCTGGTCCCAGCCTGACCTCACTCTGACCCAGCACTGAGCCCTGACCTTGGCCCCAGTTGGAGCACTGACCGCTCTCAGATGACCCTGAGCCTAGCCTCTCCTCAGAAGTGCCGTCCCTGGAGTCCAGAGGGGCCTGGCTGAGGGTTTGGGGTTTGGTTCAACCACACTTGCTCCCAGACCTCCTCAGGTGGAGACGTGCTGCCACCCCAGTGATGAGGATTGTCTGAGGAGGGTCTGCTCACCAGGCCAAACGTTCAGACCCTGACCCTCAGGCATGAGTGTAGGTGGACCCCCTACTTCGCAGGCTTCACTCAGGGTATGGACAGCCTGCTGTGGTCTGTTCTAGGGGGCAAAGGGCAGCTCTGCTGGTGAACCAGCAGCCAGGGGTCATGGGATGACGTGGGGGAGGGCCAGGGCAGGGGAGGCAGGTGCTCTCAAGGCTGTGGTCTTTGGTCCCTGGGCGCTCACCTCTTCCTCGTACAGGGCCATGCCTCGGGCAGAGCCAGTGGTCCCAGCGCGCTTCATCTTCAGAGAAGGAGACAGAAAAGAAAGGGCCTGTTGTCTTTGGGCAAAACCTCCCCTCCCTGCTACCTCCTGTGAGCATCCAGCACCCTTCTGGATGGGGGTGGGGTGGGTCCAAAACCCAGGACCTTCTTGTTTTCCTCCATTAGCTAAAATGTGCAGAAGACCCACCACAGGGGGCTGAATCCCGGCAGTGTAGTGGTTGAATGCAGGACTGCGGCCCACTGGCTTGGCAGTTCAAATCCAGTAGTAGCTCTCCAGGATCAATGCTGGCCTCCCACTCCCACCAGAGGGCAGTGATGCCGCCCCCCCAAAAAGACCCACCACAGGGCAGACCACATCAGCATAGCTATTTATAGGAACGTAGAGTCACTGTGTCCTGATGAACCAGGACACAGACACTCAGAGTGACTCAGCCACTTGCTTAAAAACGCAGCCTATCAGTGGCCGAACCCTTTGCCCACTGGCTCAGGACGTTCTTTTGCTGGGTCATGAAGATCTGAACGGGATAGGCACAGAACCACTCACCACACGGTTAGTGGTTCAACCCCACCAACCACTCCTTCAGAGAAAGACGAGGCCTCTGTTCCCGTGAAGAACGACAGTCTCAGAAACCCTCAGGGGCAGTTCTACCCTGTCCCAGAGGGTCCCCAGGTGTCAGCGTCGACTCGATGGTGGTGAGTTTGGATTTGTGAAAGGGTCCGAAGAACCCAGTTTCAACACCTCTGGTTCAATTCAATCTGTCTACTTTCCAAGAGAGGAAGACTGAGGTCCGGACATCAGACACCAGCCCTTAGGACCCCCGGTGGGAAAGGTTCAAGGCGACGAAGATCAGGACCTGCAGTTACTGCCGCTTCTCCTGTCCCTCGTCCTCCGTGGCCCAGGGACTGCTGGTGTCCGACACAGCAGGGCAGGCAGTCCCAGGAGCGGAGGCTCGGGGAATGAGGAAAGGAGCAGTAACCTGGTGAACGGGCCGCCACCAGGCCAAGCCTCACCCGAGTGCCACACCCCTAGGGTTCTCCGAAGCAATCTGCCTGTAGCCTGGGGTTTTGGGTAAAAGCTTCCTCGCAAGGAAGGTCTTGCTAGGCCTCATTTCTGAGCCAGCGCCACTCAAAGGCAGCGTGGTGCACGGAGAGTCCACTCTTCGGCCGGCCATCTGGTGGGAGGATGCAGCAAGAATCCCCCTTCCTGTCCCCCAAGCTTCCAGTCCAGGGACACAGGGACCTGGAGTGCAGTGCTGCAGGAGGGCCGGGCTTCATTCCCCTGCAGTCATTGCTTTGCAGGAGAACTTGGGCAGCTCTTCTTCTACTTGGGCAGTCCCTTCTACTCAGGGACTAATGTGCTTCATCCATCACCTAAGCACAGCCAGGCGGAGCTCAAAAGTGTTGTTCTTTGTGTGTGGTTCCATCCTGGTGCTCGCGCTACGTGGGGACAGGGCGAGGCCGCCTGCTCCCCTAAAGGTTCAGCGTCTCAGAAATGCTGCCTAGGGTCCGATGAGTCAGACAACTCCTTGACCATGGGCTGGGGGCTGCCCTGCAAGCAGAACCTCCGAGGGAGATGCCCACAAACCTTAGTGGGGAAAGCTCTGGGTTTAGAATCCACGCATGATTCTGAGCCCCCCATCTGGTCCTTGCCCTATCTCTGAGAGCAAGCAACACACCCAGTGACGACTATGACCAAGGACTATGGTTCTGATGCTGTGCGCACACACTCTCACTGGTTCCTGAGACGCTCCTGTGCGGCTGGCACTATAGGATCCCCATCTTACAGTTTGGAGATGGAGGCCCAGAGAGGTTAAGTTATCCATCTCAGGTTGCACAGTAAATAAACAGCACTGTCTGGCTCCACAGCCCAGGCCCTTCCGCATCATGCTGCATGATTCTTCACCTCTCAGCTAGCTCCCTATCTGACATTGCATACTTATGGCAAGCATTGTGGCAGTCCGCTAATCTGGTGTCAATTCGAGGATTAAGAGTGTCGGAGTGGAGTCTAGTTTGTCAATCTGGAGATAGCCAATGAGACCTCTGTGTGGGTGTGGCTTTCTCCTGAGAATTCTGGGAAATCTGGACATATTTCCCCCTTGGAGGTGAGAGATTCACTACTCAGTTCCTTGGAGATGCTCTACTGACAAGACACAAGGCTGACTCCCTGTGAGACCTCCTGGAGGAG
Source organism: Nesogale talazaci (assembly GCA_004026705.1). Classification (NCBI taxonomy): domain Eukaryota; kingdom Metazoa; phylum Chordata; class Mammalia; order Afrosoricida; family Tenrecidae; genus Nesogale; species Nesogale talazaci. Next base: position 11,168 of record PVJH01023893.1, read on the forward strand.
AAGCCACATGGGTTTACTCTGATGGAACCAAACTCTAAAGCCGGAAAAGCCACGTAGAGACTCCTGCCAGTGCTGAGATGCTTGAGAAGCTACAGAGAGGCCCCTGCCAATTCTGAGATGCTTCTACCATCACCGGACACACAAGACTCTGTGCCCACTTGACAGTGATTGTCCTGGTGTCATTGCATGTGCCTTGTGAATCTGAAGAAGACTTTATAGAGTGATATCGGACATATTGACTAATATCAGACTTGTGAGCTTGGACTGGGTTGGGATGCTTTCTCAGTGTTCCATTCCTCTTGTATATAAACCTATCCCTTATATACATATGCATGTTTATGAATTTGTTTCTCTAGTCTACTCAAACTAGCATGAGTGTACAAAAGACAAGCAACTGTCCAGCCAGCTTATGCCTTAGAGACATATGTCTGGCAGTCACCTATGTCAAGGTGGAGGTGAGTCTAACTCTGGCTGTGAGGGTTCAGATGAGGTATCCCCTTGGCTGGGCCAGCATTCTTGGAGGTTTGATGTTTACATGCTCTGGACTTGACATGGCCATTGCACAATGCTACAAGATGTATGATGGGGTAACCTGGCAGTACTGCAATGATGTAATCATCCTCCATTTTTGCAGAATGGTGCTGTTCATGTCATCACCTGGCCTTTTGCACCAGGCCATGCTGGCTAGTGAGAAGGGGGGGCAGGGGAATTGTTTTCTTCTGCTGCTTCTCTGCGCTGTGCTTTAGGACTTCAGGACCGGCCGGCGGACCAGGCAAACAAATTCCTATAACCATCACACCAGGGCAATGCTGGAGTGCTGCTCTCCATGCCTTTCAGTTCATGCAGTGCTCCTGTGTGGGAAGTGCTGGCATGTGCCCTTCACAGGCAGGAGATTGGAGGGTCAGGCTCATTTCTTCTCTTGGCCGAGGTGAGCCACACTGTCTACCTGCTCCACCCAGGTGGGACCAAACGGCTGCAAAAGGTCAAGCCTGGAGGCACCCTCCCAGCCTGAAATGTTAACCCCTAATTCCTGACTACTCTGGGCACCCCTTTCTCCCTCTGCAGATGCAGAAGAGACCAGCCATCCCACTCCCCTCCCTGCACGAGTCTCGAGCAAAGGCACTACTCACTGGGATGACCCGCTCCAGGCAGATGTTGAAATTCTTCCTCTGGTTGGGCTTCAGCTTCTTAAGAGAGAATCTGGTCTCACCAATAAACTCGTTGTGGCCAAATTTGTCCTCGTCGCAGACGGAGATCCTATGGTCCCCAGAAAGGGCATGAGAAAGAGGAGCAGAGACACACGGGTGGACTGTTGGCAGGCTTGATGTGGTGCTCAGAACCTGCACGAACGCTCACGCTGGTGGCCGACAGTGAGAAAGGTGGAATGGTTCTTTGGTCCCCATAACCTCCTGGTGGCCAGAAGAGTGGCCAATCCATACCCTCACCCATCAATCAGCCAGCTTTTATCTCCTCCCACCTCCACCATCTGAACTTAGAGTTGTGTCCCTTTGGACTGATTCCTGGTGCAAAACCCCAGTGTCTGGGTGAGTGTGAGCTGTGTCTCATCAGGATGGAAGAAAGCACAGTGCTGGACAAGCAGCCTGTTGCAGGACACCCTGGCTGGGCGGGTCCCTCGGCGACCTGACTCCTTTCTGTAGTCACCATCTGAGCCTGGGAGAACCGCTTCCAGATCAGCTCCCTGACTCCAGATAACAGCTAGATCAGCAGGAACATCACCTTCCCTCTCTCCTCTCTCCTCCAACCCCAACAGCTCCTTGACTGATAGTGGGTGTCAACCCATAAGGGGTACCCAGCCCCCACTGTTGGCTCCTTCCTGGGTCCTGCTCCTGCCCCAGTTTTCTTCTTTCTTTTTTCTTTCTCCTGTTTCTTTTTCTCCCATTGTGTTTTTGATCCTTTCTGTTTCCTTTTCCCTTTCCTTTATTCTGTTTTTCTTTTCTGTTTATCCCTTCTCTTTTTTCTGCTGTCTTATTAATTCCTTTCTGTATTCTTTCTTTTCTTTCTCTGCCCTTGTTTCCCTAATTGTATTTATTTCCTTCTCTTTTCTTTTGTTTATCCTTGTTTTTTCCTTTCTTTTCTAGGTTTGATTAAATTATGTTTTCTTTCTGTTGTTTGCCTGCTTTCTTCTGCTTGTATTTTTAATCGTTTTCTCTTTTGGTCTCCCTCCCTCCCTTTCTCTTTCCCCTCTTGTCCCAGGCAGGCGAAAGCAACCATGCCCTGAGTCTAGCCACACAGTACCTCTTATGCCACATCTACTGGGCAAGAATCACTATCCACTCCTGTACTACCTGATTACTCAAAAATAGTCCCACGCATAAGCCAAACCTGCCCCCAACTGTGCGTATTGACATAAAATAGAACTGTGCACAGACTCATATTCTGTAGTACACCACCAAGAGACTGGCTGGTGAATGGCTAAGGTCTCACCAGCATGCAATTATCAATTCAATACAAATAAAACAGCATCACGATGTCAAGCAGATGCCTATCTAAATTCACACCAAGAGAAAAGACAGAGAGGCGCAAACAAATTACCAAAAAATAGAGATAGGAGATCTTTCTTAGGAAGAAAAGGCATTGGGACTCCAAAGAAGGGTACTGAGACTCCTTCAATAAATTGAGAGAAAGCAAGAAAGCTGCAGACAAGAGCAAGAAAGAGCCAGACACATCCGCACAGAAAAGCTGTAGATAACATCAAGAAAACATTTTAAGAACAAACTGACAAGCCCCCCCAAATCATAAGTCATACAAAGTCAGCAAATCAAAATCAGAATATTGGTGCTAAGATTTCAGGAAGAGACAATGTCTTGAGAGAGCACAGACAGGGCTGAATGAATGAGAGACCACATTAGTGAGCACGAAAACAAATCTCTCAATAGTAATCTGCCAGTGGAACAATAAAAACTACAAAAACAACAACAACAAATGTTGGAAAGCCTAGAAGTGATGTGGGGCACCATCAAAAGGTATTACTTAGGTCTGGTTGGAATTCTGGAAGAGGAAGAAACAGCAAAGGCATAGAGGACACTTTTGAAGAGCTGTTGGAAGAAAACTCCTCTAATATCATGAAAGATGAAAAGATAGGTATGCAGAAGACGAATGAACTCAAACAGGATGGATTGCAAATGCAAATCATCAAGACATATCATAATCAACCTTTCCAGAACCCAAAGACGAGGAAAGAGTCCTCAGGGTAGCTCAGAAAAAAACAGAACTAGCTAAAAAGGGGAACCAATAGGATAGTGTTTGGACTTCTCAGCAGATGAGCAAGGAAGAGAGCAAGAGAATGATGTGTATAAAACTGTGGGCGGGGTTGGGCTGGGGGGAACGAATCAAGAATCTCATACCCAGCTAAACTTCCCCTCAACTGTGTTGGTGGAATTAGGCCATCTCACGAGCAACAAAAACTAAAGGCATTTGTGAAAAACCAGACAAAACTTACAAGAAAGACGCAAGGGAGTCCCCAGGACAGAGAACCAACAGCAGTAGACAACAATCCATGATTATCATACAGGACACCATCACCCAGAAGTCAACGCACCTACACCAGTACCCCAACTAAACCAAATCCACACGATTGAAAACAGGGAGCCAGCGTCATGGACATGCAGTGGAGACAATTACCAAATAAATAGAGGTAATAGTGGAGAGGACGCCAAATAGGTTTCCAAACAGAATACACGGCTTTCCATTTGGGAAGGAAGGAATACGTTACAGGTAATCACAAACAAACAAACAACTGAATAAACCTCGCCCAAATAACAAAGAAGACAATCGTCAAGACTTCGTAATTCTTAAAACAATAGCAGTGAAGAAGGACAAAAAGTCCCACGAACAAAACGAACTCAGCACAGAAAATGACGCAGAGTAACGAAACCGGCAGTCCCTGCCCCCAACACATGCTCACATCCACTGCAAATATGATAGTGATACATTCATACTCATCCATAAGGACACCAAACATCATCGACAGCTATAGTCCACTGAACAGATTAACTGTATTAGTTGAGAGGCAGACAGGAGCAGAATGGGAAAGAAAACAGAAACTATCCATATGGCATGTACAAGAGACACACGGTAGGCACAAAGATTAAAAAAAAAACGAAAATCAAAGGATGAAGAAAACACTGCTCATGTGAAGGGCGAGAGAGGGCACTGAAACCTTTTAAAAAATAAAACAACCTCAGACAATATTGTAACTGGTGCGGATGACACGCTTGGAACCGTCCATCTGAAAAGCAGTTTGCAAGTCTTCCCAACATGGACAACTCACACAGCCTATGGCTCAGAAGGACTTTCTGATTTCCGGCTTGAGGAAATAGTCACACGAACACAGGAAGCATGAAAGGAACGTGCTACAAGCTGTGCGTATGCGGATGAAAGCAGAAAATCATCTGATCCCATGGGGCAATGGCTGAAGAAACTGGTACACATGGATGTCCAATGGGAACCGTGGCAAAACAAGCTTCGCATCCTTTTTCTTTTGAGAAACATAATCATGGAGCTGGAGTGTAAAAACACCCTTGGGCATGGGAATCATAGAATTCAGTCTTGGCAAGGGAAGGCAAGGGACAAGGGCTGAGAAGTTACAACTTGTATCCATTGGGCTTGATTTCTTCATACACAGAGCCCACGCAGATGGAGCAGAATAAGAAAACTTTAAAAAACGCATATTGGGTTCACGGATGTTCATCAAATTAAGCACTCTTCTGTATATTCCTAATGTTTTATACCAATACTACACTTCGGGGGGAGGGGGGTGTGATGGGTCCATCCTGGGAAATATTCTGCAGCAGCTAAAAGGCAGATGGAAAAACCCTCTGTTTCACGACCCAAAATCCCCTCAGTGTCCCCGCCCGGTACCTGAGGGTCTTCCGCTGCATGTCCTCCTCGGTGATCCCGTGATAGACCAGGGTCTCATTCCAGACGGGGTTCCGCGTGTTCCGCAGGGTTTTCGTGCGCAGCTTGTTGGACTGCAGCCCAGAGAGAAGGACAGACAGGAGACTGCGTTAACAGGGTGTGGCAGGGAGCGCAGCCTTTGGGCCGAGCTGGGATGCAGGGGTGGCTCTCCTGGAGTATCCAGGGGCTCAGGTGATCCAAATGCATCTTCTAGGGACAGGGACGGTGGCAGTCACCTAATCTGGGGTCAAATTGAGGATTCAGCGTGCAGGGGTGGAGTCTAGCCTGTCACCCTGGAGATAGCCAATGAGACCTCTGTATGGGCGTGGCCTTCTCCTGAGAATTCTGGGAAATGTGGTCCTTCCTTCTTGGAGGCGGAGACACTGTCTCTCTCGGTTCACTTCCCTGGAGACTTTCTCCTGACAACACTCCCTGGGAGACATTGCAGTTGACAAGACACGTGGCAGCAGGCTGATAGACCCAGGGCCCTCGAAACTAGTGGAACCATGGGGAGACCCCTGCCAGCGCTGAGATGCTTCTACTGCCACTGGATACACATGACGGCACCCACTGGCCTGTGATTGTCCTGGTGTCATCGCATATGTTTTGTGAGTCTGAAGAGGACTTATGGATTGGTATCAGACATAGGGCTAATAGCAGACTTACGACCTTGGACTGGACGGGGCTGTTTTCTTAATGTACAGTTGCTCTTGTATATAAACCCCTCCCTTATAAACATATGCGTGCTTATACTTTTGTTTCTCTCGTCTATCCAGACGAACACAGGGGCCTCTCAGGTGAAGGCTACAGGAAAATGGAATCAGGTTCAACTGTGACCTTTCTCCCACCCCCGGCCCTCTCTGGTTCCTGTCCTTGCACAGAAGTAAAGAAGAGACACCCAAACCAGCTTCATTAGAAAAGAACTGTTTGGGGCTGAGCCCGGGTGGCGTAAGTGGTGGAGTGCGGGGTTGCAGTCCGCAGGCTTGGCGGTTCAAATCCAGCGGCGGCTCTCAGGAGCAGCGCTGGGTGGCGCTCACGTCCACCAGAGGGCAGTGATGCCCCCCCCACCCCCCCCCAAAAAAAAAGAAAAGAACTGTTTGCAGGCCACAAGAACCCGGGTGGCCTGGGATCAGCACGAAGACACCTGACTTTGAGTCAAAGAGCTGAGCGGGTGAAAACAAATCCTGCACAGGCTCATGTGTCAATCCCGCCGGCCAGCAGCCCCTCCAGGAGGATGTGACCCAGGCGTCTAGCAGGAGCTCCTCGGTGGAATCTGGAATCGTTCAGGAGGCAAACTGCCACACCTTTGTCCTGCACAGCAGGGGCTGTCTCCTCGCACCCCACCCCCTGGGACGGAAGGCCTCAGAGATGCCAGCATTTTCTTCCGAAGCCGAAGACAAGGAAAAGAGTCCCTGAGGGCCAAAGCACAACCAATCTCCACTGAGTTTAGAGCCCGAAAGGTCATGAAAAAGACAGGCAGGAAAGAAAAGGCTGTGTTGGCAAGAAATAAAGGAGCTGAACCGAAGGAGTGGGAAGAGCTGCTCAGGAAGACAGGGTGAGGATGATGATGATGAGTTATGCAAATGTCCATGTTGGAGACCCCCCGGGGGGCCAACAGGTATCATGTGGAAAGAATGGAAGACAAAATATTCGAGTCTCAGGTTTCAATCTCTCGGGATTCTGAGCCCCACGGAGGGAACTCTGGGCAGGTAGCAAGTTACCTGGTGGGCTGCTAACCACGAGGTCAGAGGTTCGAACCCACGTGTTGCTTGCTCCTTAAGAGGAAGATGGGGCTGTCTACTCTTGTAACGTGTTAAAGCTCCATCAACCTGGAGGGGGCGGTTCTCCTCTGTCCTACGGGATCACTATGAGTCGGACTCGCAGGCAATGAGTTTGTTTTTTTGGGTGGGGCGGGGGTAGACCCCTGGGGGTGCTGTTGGCCAAGGGGTGGGCGGCTAGCTGCACGGTTAATAGTTCAAACCCATCATCAGGTAGTCAGAGGGAGAAAGCTAAAATAAGGCTATCTGCTCCAGCCCCAGGGACCCTCGATAGAGGTGCTATAAATCAGAATCCAATTGATGGCAGTGGTGAGTGTGGGCAAGATACTGAGTGACACACGAACCATCAAAAAGAAGAGGGAAGGAATACAAGGTCCCTGTGCCAAAAAGCATCAGTCAATGTCCAACCCTTTCAACAGGTAACCTTGATTAAGAACCCATAGCATTGAAGGAAGAAGTCCAAGCCATACTGAAGGCATCCGTGTAAAGCAAGGCTCTGGGAATTGACAGAACAACAGGTGGCATGTCCCGCCAAACCCACGCAGCGCCGAAGGCCCGCTCTCCCCCACACCAAGCCATTGGGAAGACAGCTACTTGGTCAAACAACTGTAAGGGGTCTGTCTTTGGGCCCACTGCAAAAGAAGGCGTCCTCACAGAATGTGGTAATTATTGAACCAGATCGTGAATTTATTGGATGTCATTAAGTCTTTGCAGAGGATTCAAAACACAACAGGAGTGGTTGCAGCAGGACATCAAGGGGGAGCTGCCAGAAATTCGAGCCAGATTCAGGAGAGGATGTGGAACAAGGGGTACCACCGATGACATCAGATGGTTCATGGCTGACAGCAGAGAAGGCTAGAGAGGAGCTTTACCTGCGTTTGATGGACTGTGCAAATGCATTCAACTGGGTGGATCATAACAAACTGTGGATAACGTTGGGAAGAATGGGAATTCCAGAACGCCTCGTCGTACCCATGCAGAGCCTGTGCACAGATCAGGAGAGAGCCCTATAAAGAGAACGAGGGAAGACCACGCGGTTTCGGACCTGGAAAGGCGGGTGGCAGGGTTGTATTCTCTAACCATCTTTATTCACTCTGGATGCAGAGCAAAGAACCCGAGAGCCTGGATTCCACAAAGAAGACTGTGCAGTCAGGGCTGGAAGAAGACATATTACCAGCCTGTGATACCCAGAGGACACAACCTTGCTGGCTGGAAAGGAAGCGCTTGCTGATCAAGATCAAAGACCATAGTCTTCAGCATGGGTTCCACCTCAGTGTAAAGGAAACACGAAATCCTCACAACAGGACTGACAAACAACGTCAGAATAAAACAGAGAGAAGAGTCAAGCTGTCAACGGTTTAATTTCCAATCAACGTCCACAGAAGCAACGGTCCAGAAATCAAAGATGTGTTGCAGTGGGAAAATCTGCTGCAAATGACCTCTTGTGTTACGAGTGTCACAAAGCAAAGCTGTCACTTGGAGCTCAAAGGTGCACTTGACACAAGCCTGGGTTTGTATTGTCTCATATCTGCATGGACGCTGGACAGGGCAGGGAAGACCAGAGCAGAATCCATGCATGAAGTTAGGATGCTGGGGAGGGGGTTGGGATATACCGTGGAGTCTCAGAAGAACCAACAGAATCTGTTTGGGGAAAGTACAGCTAGAACGCTCCTTTGAGGAGACAATGGTGAGACTCCGCTTCATGTGCTTTACACATGTGACCCGGAGAGACCAGTCCCAGAAGGACATCCTGCCTGGTGAAGTGGTAGGTGCAGTGACCAAGAGAACCATCAACGAGATGGATGGACACGGAGGCTCCAAAAATGGGCTCAAGCGTGATGACAATTGTGAGACTAGTGCAGCAGTAGGCAGTGTTTCCTTGTTGTACATGTGGAGTGGGGGTTGGGGGGGAGGGTCTCTGTGAGACAGGACTGATTGGATGGCATTTCACGATACCCACATAGCGAACTCACACAACAGAGCACAGAGCATTCACCAAAGAACCAACGAAAGGGGTGTGCTTCTGTTTCCAGTCATGAGCTCTGGGTGGTGGTCAACCCACTGAGAGGAAGCTGAGCCCCGTGCTCCCTCCTTGAAGCAAAGGAAGGACCAGCAGGGATGCTGGAAGGGAGGTGCTGGGGACTCCTGGGCACAGTTTCTCTGAGTAATGGAAGGTTCTTGGCACGGGGTAGTCAGTGCAGGTGTGTGCCAGCCTCTCTCGTGCATGATGAGTTTCCAGATGGAGAAAGTGGACATAGCCTCGGTCCCTGGAGGAAAAGTGTCCCCTGACGCACCTCGGCTCCCTCACCAGGACTTAGCCATGCATGGGGAGGCTCTACAGCAGCTGTTCTCAACCTGTGGGTGGCGATCCTTTTGGGGGTCGAACAAACCTTTCACAGGGGTCGCCCGATTCATCACGGTAGCAAAATGACAGTAATAAAGTAGCAACGCAAATAATTTTATGGCTGGGGGATTGGGGCGGTGGTCACCACCACATGAGGAACTGTCTTAGAGGGTTTCGGCACTAGGAAGGTGGAGAATTACTGCTCTAAGAGTTCATGGGACTCGTGGAGGCTGCCAGTGAGGCCCTGGGTCCCCTGCTGGGCCTGTGTGCGCTGTCTGCTGAGAGGCTCGGACCAGATGGCAGGTACCTTGCTGGCTCCTGGCAGGAGATGCAGCTTCACGTAGGGATCTGCCAAGCCATTGGAGTCCATGGGCTTCAGGCCCTGCAAAGGAGGAGGCAGTAGAAAGAGGGCCCAGGCACAGCCAACACCCATCCCGGCCACTCTGGCCTGTCCCAAGCAAAGAGAATGAGATGACATGCATCCTGGAGTGGCTTTCAGACTAGGTAGACAGGGTTCAAGGTCTGGCCTGCTGCTTCTTAGCTGTGTGATGCTGGGCAGTTTTCTTAACCTCTCTGAACCCCAGTTGGCCCACCAGTCAAATGGGGATGTGGACAGAGGGGGTGCTGGGTAAGATCTAGCTGCAAGAACTCTGCAGGATCTTAGGCCCCGGGTAAGGGCTCTATATTGCTAGGAGAGGGAGGGGTCTCAGCAGAGTAAGGGTGGGGGAGGTGGAGAGGCTGAGCAGCCAGGGGCAGAGGGGTGGACTCACTCCACCCTAGTCACACAGTGGAGTACAGCAGCGGTGAAGCTGGTCTTTGAACCCAGATGGGTGCTTCCCCACCCCCACCTCCACCTTCCACCTCCCCAGAGCCTATGTCCAGGCTGATGGCTGCACCAACAGAAGGATCCAGAAGGCCCTCAGGACATGTACATGTGTGAGCATGTGCATGATGGGGACTTTCTTGCCAGCTTCAACCAGGCTATCAACCCCCTGAGCAGCCCCTCCCCAGTTGCCACAGATGATATGGATGGGAGTGTCCTGGCTCTGCCCTGGGACCCTGGCTACTTCGGCTCCCTGGAGGTGGTTGCAGTTAAGCGAAAGTCTCTGGGCTGGCTCCCAGAGGAAGTCTGTCTCCCGTTCTCATCACCGTCACCATCATAGGCTGGCACCCAGGAAAGGCATTATGAGAAAGGCCTGGTGTCCCTGCCGGGCCCTCACCCACCTTGGCCTTGATGATGGTGCACTGCAGGGAGCTGTTGTCCTGGTCATAGAGCAGGCTGAACTCCAGGGCACCCAGGGTGGCTGGAGCGGGGAGGCGAGAACACAGAGAACAGTCACTTAGTCAGGCAGCACACATTTCCAGAGCACTCACTGTGTGGGGCACCCCACCCCACTGCGTGGGGAGGCCCCACTTTTTTGGGGTCATCTGCACATCCTGGAACCTTTGACCAGGTAGGCAATTGCCTGGTTCATGACTTCCTGTCCTGCCGGACTCCGAGAGCACTGAAGGCCAGAGTGAGGGCTGTGAGCTTCACTGCTGGGTCCCTACTGTGCACAGTAGGAGTGCAGAGAAGTCGCTCATTTAGTTTCTAAAGGGATAACGGAGCCTCTGTATTTGTGGTTCCCGCTGCCTGGAATGTTCTCCCTCAGGTGTTCTCAAACTATGGCCTACGGGCCACATGTGGCCCACCAAGGGCATTTATCCGGCCCGTGGGGTGCTTTTGCCGCTGCTGTCTGTCCTGCTTAGCAGTCGACTCACCCTGGACCCCGCAGTGCATTTGTTCATAGTTTGCTTTTTTTTTTTTTTTTAAACTGTAGTCTGGCCTTCCAATGGTCTGAGGGACAGTGATCTGGCTGCCTGTTTAAAAAGTTTGAGGACCCCTGCTTAGCTCCTCACATGGCCAATGTCTTATCCTTACCCGATGTTCAGGTTAAACGTCACTTGCTCAGAGATGCCCTCTCTGGGGCATTTGAAACAGATACCCTCACACTCCTTTTTCTTTGGGGTGGGGTGAGGGTGGGGGCTCAGATTCTGTTAGATCAGTCCTTTGTCTTCCTACCCCTGAGAACAGTACTCACTCACTCACTCACTCACCCCCTCACTCACTGCCATTGACTTGCTTCTAATTCATGCAGACCCCAGAGGTCCATGTAGGACTGTTCCCGGGAGTTTCTGAGACTGTTAACTCTTCTCTCTCTCTCCCAGGAAGCAGCCGGTGGTTTCCGATGGCTGGCTTAGGGCTGGCAGCCCAAGGCATAACCCATGAGACTACCAGGGCGCCGTACACAGCGCAGCACCTGCCAAGAGACCCCATGAAGTACCATTGGCCATCCAGTCCCTTCCATCCAGCAGGAATCCAGCTAAGAACTGGCCCCAGGGGTTGTCTGCTGGTGTGATGTTGGTGGTGGTTGAATGTGTGGTATTCAGATGCCAGAAGAAATGATGGCACTGGCATTGAGAATACCAGCAGGGTCATCCACGGTTTCCGAGGAGTGTCCAGGCGAAGAAGGAATAGGCTGTTCACCTTGGAGGCACTAGACGCTGACAACTTTACAGAGAGCATTGGAGGACTTTCACATAGGGTCACCCCTGCAGAGCACTAGCACACGGTCGGGGATGGTGCCAGCCAAGGAGCCCCTCCAGTTTGAGGCACGACGTGGAGGGGCAGGGGCAGTGGCTGCCACCATGGGCTCCATCATGAGAACAATCGTGAAGATGGCCCTGGACCCTGCGGCGTCTTGTTCTCTTGTGCCCGGGGTCCCTGAATCCGAGTCCCGTTGAGGGTGCCTAGCCACCACCCCACGGTGTCAGAATCAAACTTGTGTGGTTCCAGCAGCTGGGTCTTCAGAGGTCTTTCTTCTGAGCCACCTCAGGGAGGACTTGAACCTCCAATCTCTCGGTTGGCCACTGAGCACCTTAACTGTTTGCACCATGCAGGGACCTCAGAGTCCTGGGAGATGCTCACGAAACAGGTCTCAAATCCAGAAACGAGGACGTGAGGGGTGCAGAACTGAGCTCACAAGTCTAGTTAGCTACCAACAGCGCCTGGTGTCTGCCTCGGGCAGGTGGCAGGGGCAGAGGCCCACTGGTGGTCCAGCAGGAGGGCATCCCCTGAGACTATAGACTCTGACTTCTTGGGAAGAGCTTGGGGGCAGGGGGTGAGACTGGACACTGCCCCCAGATCTGCCCCGATCGGCCACCTCTCCCCACTCTGGGACCAGCACTTGGACAGGTCCCTGTACTACTCCATCAGAGTAGGAACAGGAAGAGTAGTCGGTCGCAAGGTTGTCACGGGGACCGGATGCTCGGTGCCAGATGCAGACCAAGTACCAGGCTGGGTTTGAGCAACCAGTCTCCCCTGGGACGGCTGACCACAGGATGAACTTCTGAGTGTGCTTGGCAGTGTGAATGCTTACCAGCTCCAGGTAAGAAGCACTTCTCTCTCTCTCTCTCTCTCTCTCTCTCTCTCTCTCTCTCTCTCTCTCTCTCTCTCTTTCTCTCTCTCTCTCTCCCTCTCTCAGTTGGCCCTCGCTCAGCCTACAAGGACAGAGCCCATTTCTCCTGTGTGGGTCTGACCGGCTCACCTGACCAGAAGCTCTCAGAGACCCCACCTGGCTGGACCCTGTTGGTGCACATTGGATCCATACCTCCCCCAGCTCATAAAGGTCCCCAGATCTCTCCTGCTGCGCCCCGGGGGCTCCCTCAGTGGGGTTGTTAGGGGTGCACGGGCGCGTGCCTGTGCCTCTGGGCTGACCGGGGGGCCATCTGTCCCCTCCACAGCTCTGTTAAGTGTCTCCTACTTGCTTCATCCGAATCGTAGCTGTTGGCGTCCTCCTCCTCCTCCTCCGGGGGCGGGGGCTGGCGGGCGGGGGCTGCAGCAGGCACAGGCGCCGCAGCTTGGGAATAGGGGCCGGGCGGGTGGCCCCCTCGCTCCTCCCTGGCTCCTCCAACAGCTGGGTAGCCTGCGGTGGCCCCTGCTCTCTCTTCACGGGCTGTGCCCGTGGGTCCCGGGTAGCCGGCCTCACCCGACGCCACCTCTGCAGGTGGAGAGAGGGCAGGAGAGAGGCGGGTTTGTCAGCGACTGCTTCAATTTACTCTACGGGGTCACCCGACTGTGGAGCAGGTGGCCAGCAGAGACAGCACCTCTCCCTGCGGGAGGGGGGTGCCCACTCCCCGTTCACATGTAGGCACCCCCCACCCCACCTTTCATGGGCTTTCAGAAAGCTGCTGGCATCAAAGTGACTCTGGGTCGCCTGTAAGACACAGGTTCCAGGGCCCAGCCTGGCCCTCCTGAGGGCTGGGGCAGGAGCTTAGCACCTTTGCTTGGGGCAAGCCCCACGAGCTGTAGGCCAGGCAGGCCCAGCCAGGTGGGCTATGGAGCCAGGCAGCGTGAGGTTAAACCTCCGCTCTGTGATCTGATGTCCTGGTGCTGCCCTAGCTTTCTCGTCTGTAAAATGGGGACAATCATCCCCTCAGGCGCACAGCTCCACAGCAGCTGCTATTTTTCACTAATAGAAGGGTAGTTCCCCAAAGGAAAAGCCCCTCCACCCCCAGAAGATGGGAGGCACCGTGGCTGCAGTGATGGAGCCACTGTGACGCAGACTGGGTCACGCACGTTCTCTTCTGCTGTGTACAGACTCACGACGGGTCGGCACTGACTCGATGAAGCCTCATGGCAACACGATTTTTCAAAAACCCACCTATCCTAGGAAGAGCGCTTAGATGCGTGCCTGGCACATGGCCAACCTTGGGGCTGGCTGGAGCCTTGCTCATTCGCCAACGTGAGCTCGGCCAGGTAATGTGCTTGAGTCTAACTCTTCCTTCCCTTCAGCTTCTGAGATTGACCCTTGCATTCGCCTCAATTTACTGATGAGGAAACCGAGGCTCGGAGAAGCAGGGTGACTCTCCCCAGGTCACACAATCATGGAAAAAGCAAACAAACCCTAAAATTCACAGTCATCGGGCTAGTTCTGACTCATGGAGGCACAGCAGGACTGCCCCTGGGCGTGCCCAAGACGGCAAAGTTCCTCTTTCTCCCACAGGGGGTTTTGAACTGCCTATCTTGTGGTGAGCAGCCCCATGCATGACCCACGAGACCACCAGCACTCCTTCAGGGTCACTTTCCTGAAGAGTAGAGGTGCTGGGGCTGGACCCCAGTCAGGCTGGGTTCTTTGAGGGGGCATTTTGCATCAAATCCCTTCTGGGAATCTGATGGGCCCTGCAGGCTCACGGGTAGAATTTAGGCTGGAGACCGGGGCAAGGGCAGGTGGCTCCTGTCCTCTCGAGATGCGTGGGAAGCCTAGGGTCCCGGGAAGAGGAGACAGAACACTTGCCTGGCCTCTGATCGGGAAAGCGTCCTGCTGGCCCAGGTGCCGGTCTGCCGCCTCCTGGGGGTCCTGGGTGGAGAAAGAGACAAAGAAGGTTGGAAAAGAGGAAGTGACACCAGCAGGTGCCTCCCCACACTCTCCCCTGGTTGCCCGGGCCCAGGGGCAATGGGCGATGGCAGAGGGTTCCAGGGCAGCCCTCATCGTGGAGACTTCGGGGTTCAGGAAGACCTCGGTTCAAGCCCCAACAGGGTGGAAGCCCTTGAGCCTCAGCCTCCTCCTCTGCAATGCACAGAGGTCTGGAGAAGGGTCATCTCGTTAGCCTTCTGCTGATTGACCACGCCATGCCCATGGAAACCCGCACAGGTAGCGCCATCCCTGTGCATGTTTGGGGTCCATCTTTGCTGAGGGGGTCTTTGCTGGTCCAGTTGGTTTTTTTACAATCCATCTCCCAGAGCACAGGCTGAGCATGGGAGCACATCCAGGTCCACAGGGAGACAGTCACTGGGTGGCTCTCACCATGCGGTACTCATTCCCAAGTCTCATGCGGATGCTACTGGCATTGACAGCTGCCTAATCTGCGAGGGTCCTCTGGGAACAAAGAGGAGATAGGATCCTAGGACTTTAGGTCTCGTTAGATGTCTTCTTCTCATTCCACCCTTTCAATGATTGCCTTCTCTCTCTGCCTGCCTTTTTGTGCTGTTCAGATGGGTTTCTTTCAGCAGAGCTTGCCCATGCCGCACAAATTAGGCAGCGTTCCTGTTTGCACACCGTCTGATTGATACTCGCTCTGTGCTGGCTCAGATCCTTGCCGTGTGGACACCAATATCTCTACTCACCCTCTCTCCCATCTCACAAGACCCTGCGGGGAATGTTGCTTCTCTCTCTCTTTTTTTAAAAAAATTAAAATACAGTGTCTTTCCATTTGCCTCGAGAGGGAGTTGTGGGCAGCAACTTCTTCCCTGGATATTTTCTAAAGCGAGCTGATTTGAAGACCAATGCTGTGGAAGGAAGGGGTGCCCTTGGCCCCCATCAAAGACAGGGCCAGGCTGGGAAATAGTAGCTCCTGTCACTTCTTGTATTTCAGAGGCTAGAACACGCCTCCGAGGCTCCGAGCCCTGAGGACGGGTCCCTGAAGGGTCTTATAGGAGCTTGGGGTTTAGTGGCAGCCAAAGACCTGGCGACATAGAGGTTATGAGTTGGGCTGCTAACTGCAAGGTCAGGAGTTCAAACCCACCAGCTGCTCCTGGGGAGAAAGACAGGACTTTCTACTCCCATAAAGAGAGACAGTCCCAGAAACCCACAGGAGCAGCTCCACCCTGTCCTATGGGGGCACTATAAGTCAGCATCAACTTGAGGGCAGTGAGTTTGGGTTTTTTTTTTGGGGGGGGCAGTTTTCTAGAAAGCCCAATGGGCTCTGTAACAAGGCAGGAGGTAATTAGGTCACAACGGACTGGAGGGTGGGAAGGGAGAGGAAGTTAGAACCTGACCAGCAGGTTCCAGGGGGAAAGACCTAGAGATTTGCCCCAATGCTACTTCTTAGGCTCACTGTGAGTTGGAAATGGACCAGATAGTTCTCTGTCAAGTTGGGTCACCGTGAGTCAGAGGGCGTTGCCTAGACGAGAGGCAGCCGCATGCCCTGTCTGTGAAACAAGGGTGGGCATGGAGGAAGAAAGGCCAGCCTGCTCCTTAGAGGCCAGGATGGCGAGACTTAGTCTCACGTACTTTGGACATGCTATCGGGAGAGACCAGTCCCCAGAGAAGGCCATGAGGCAAGTCAGTGAATGCAAGGAGAACCTTGCACGAGATGGATTGCTGCAGGCTTTCCAACAACGGGCTGCCAGTGAGGACAGGGCAGGACCGGGCAGAGTTCCTTTCTGTTGTATGTGTGGTGGCTACGAGCCGATTCCAACCTGACAGCATCTAACTGCGTAACAAGCCCCGCTCCGCACCCCCGAGTCACTGGGAGGGTTGAATGAGATGAAGGACACCACGGGTTTAACCACGGTACCTGGCTGCCCGTGCTGAGGAGGCGCTGGGCTCTGCAGGGAGGTGGGAGCAGGCTTGGAGGCCTGGACTGAGTTGGCCCGTCTCAAGCCTGGAGGAGACAGAAAGGAAACAGCCCGTTATGGTCCAGACAGACAGAACCGAGCAGAAACGAGTGGGGGGCGGTGGGGGGGGACCCTTCCACCGGGCTGTGGATCAAATGCAGCAACAGAAGCTTCCCAGAAGCTTCCCCACTCTTGCTGCCCACCCTGGTTGCTTCCCTCCAGGAGTTCTCTGACTGCACTCAAGACACCTGGATGGAGCACAGCAGGGGCCCGATGCTTAGGGCCCAGGCTTTGAAATCCCACCTCCACCATGTGGCAGCATACCATAGGGCCTTCATACGGGACCCGGCACACGGAAGTGGGTTTTGTAGCACTCGCTCTGTGAGCAGGTATGCACGAGAGTGGGAGCCTATGGGCAACAGGTAGTGAGTTCCCCATTTCAGGGAGCATGAGACTTCTCTGTGGTTCCTGATGGGAGGATTCACCCTAAGGGAGTTTTATTGGAAATCTGTTATCTCTACCAGCTCCCAGTCTCTCCAGTGGGGCTTACAGCCCACCGGCAGAAGGGCAGACTTGTGTATGGATGAGCTGGGCTCAGGGAGTCCTGGTGGCGTGGTGGTTGTGTGGGGTTGCTACCGGAAAGGTCAGTAGTTCGAACCCACCAGCTGCTTTGCTGGGGGAAAGATGAGGCTTTCCCCTCCCTTTGAGACTTCCATGTGCTCTCAGGCCTCAATGAGTCAGAATCGACTCAGCGGCGGTGAGTTCAGTGTGATGACTTCTGCTCTGGGGAGGGCGTGAGTTGGCAGCACAGTGAGCTGGCAACCATAAGGTCAGCAGTTCAAACCCACCAGCTGCTTCCCGGGATCAAGATGAGGCACTTGATGCCTGTCATGATCGACAGTCTCGGACATCCCAAGGGTAGCCATTCTGCTCAGTCCAGTGGGGTCACTCTGCGTTGGAATCAATGTGACGGCCCTGGGAGAGGGTAGTGGGTGCCCCGTTGAAGGCACCCTGGTGACACAACTGGGGAGGGTCTGGTTGCTAACGGGAAGGCCGATGGTTCAAACCCAACTCCGTGGGAGAAAAAGGCCACAATCGGCTATGGTAAAGTTGACCGCCTGGAGAAGCCCGGGGGCAGTGCAACGGTGTCCTGTAGGGCCACTGGGACTCTGAACGGCCTGGCCAGCATGCCTTGTCTATCCAACAAGGGTAATCGCAAGAGTATCTGTCCCAGGGGGCGGGTGACACGAGGGGAGAATGCACCGAAGGCCTTGATCACGCTGCTGCCCGGGGCCCAGCTGCTGACATCGTCACAAACCACGACGACTCTCAATTTTCCAAAACCTGTAACCATCCTGGAAACGCATGATAGGAAATGAGGAGAATGGTCCTCGGGAAATATCTGGAGACACGGTGGATTAATGGGGCCAGCGGGAAGAGAGAGTCAGGCTGGCCTGTGTGTTAGAAGGGACATGTGCTGTGTTAGGACCCTGGGCCGGTGCTCTGGGAACTCAGAGAAGCCACTCACCCAGTCCCCGGTGGAACGGGTGGATACCAGAGTGCCAAGAATGTTGTCAAACAGAAGCAAATGATACAACAGCACTGAGCACAGACGCTGGGGTTGGCCACCCGATGGGCTTTGCTCCCCCGTTTAGCCCATCCTTGACTGTGTGTCCTAGGGTACATGGTTTCACCTTTCTGAACCTCCGTTTCTTCATTTGCAGGCTGGGGAGAAGAAGGCAAGTCTCCTCTGTGGATTTCAGGGTGGTGGCCAGGATTATAGGAGGCAGTGCCTATGGAGTGCTTGGAACAGCCCCTGGTGGCTGGCAGGTAACAGATACACCCCGTGAGGCTGGTGAACTGAGAATTCCACCGTCCTCAGTCTGTCAGCACCCTGGGATGAATGAGCGGGGTCTGAACAGGAGACCTATTGCTGGCTAGGTGCCCAAGTCTCCTCACCCAGAAGGAAGGGACCAAGGGAGCCCACACATCAAGAAGAGAAGCCCATGTAGCCCATCCCCTTGAGGCACACATTTGTACCAAATCTACAGAAGGGCACAGCGACTTTCAGATCTCCCACAGGGGACATGCATGACGACATAGCTCCCTGTCTGAAATCGGGAACACCCACCAGTGGGCATCCTTGCCAAATAAATCCACTGGACAAGAAGCCAGACTGGCTGGGCACCCAGTGACAGCCCCAAGGTGGGCACCGCTCCAGCTGCAGGACCCCAGAGAGCACTTGGGAAGGGAGAGAGCACTTAATTGGATCTAATAGTAGTTCATCCTTGCTTTGCTCACAGCCAAAAGGTCATCCTCCTCTTCCTCCACCCCCTTCCCAACCCACCCCAAGGGACTTGTGGGAAGAAGGGCAAGGAGGTTATGTGATTTCCTCACCCCTGGCAAGAACCCTGGGGTGTCAGAATGGTCTGTGAATCCTGCTTCTCTTCTACTATGGACTAGAACCAGGATCTGGATGAAACATAGCACGTGGGAGATTCTCAATAAACGCAGAATGATTAAACAAACAAAAACCAACTCCCTTCTGGTTCTCCTCCCCCGGGAGGCCTGCCTGGATGTGCTCATCTCTCTCACCTCCTGGGCTCTGGCTAGCGTCGCCAGCAGTCCCGCCATGCCTGTGGTCCCAGCTCTCCGCATCTCGGCTGGCTGAGCTCATCCGGGCCTCAGAGGCCCTGCGTACAGGAGGCCCATAGCTGCCTCGGCCAGGGGAGGGGGCCGCGTCAGGTCCTGGAAGGAGAAGCATACATTGAGTGGGGCAAAGGGAGGGAAGGATGAGGATCCAAGAATCCTGCCCTGAAGGAGAAGACAGAGTCAGCAGAACCCACCTGCCTTCTGACCTGGGCCCCTCCTGTCTTCAGGGTCATCTGGAGAGAGAACAAAGGGAAGCGGTTGCTGAAGAGGCCCCCCACTTCCAGGACTGTTGTTTGAATTAAAAAAATAAAAAGTCCCCTCCCAACTGCCCCTCGGATGTAGCTCCTGTGTATCCTTTCGTCTGACTGGCTTTGTGGACAATTAACATTATGAGCATTGAGAGTTGCGAAAGCCGCACTTAAGACGTAAGCTCAGGGGTCCTCAAACTTTTTGAACGGGGCCAGCTCACTGTACCTCAGACTATTGGAGGGCAGGGCTGTAGTTAAAACAAAACAAAAACAAAACAACAACTAGGAACAAATTCTCTGCGGGCCCGAGATGAGTAGGCTGCTAAGACAGCAGCGGTGGCAAACACACCCGGCAGGCCACATGTGGCCCACGGGCTGTAGTGTGAGGAGCCCTGCTCCTGAGAGTGATACAGGTCCATGGTCTTCTCAGCCTTGTGGGAGTCATGCTTAACCAGGGAGAAGGATGCTCGAGGAGTGGAAACTGAGCGGTGTCTGCCGACAATGTGGCTGTTCCCAACAAGGTAGGCATCGCCTACATCTCCTTACACCTTGTCAAGAAAAACAAAGCATTCGTTAACGGCCTCAAGTGCCAGGCACCGTGCTGGGTACCGTATCGGGCACTTCCATCTTTGAGACCTTCCACGATTGTCTTTCCGGTGCACTGCCTGCACTCAGCTCCAGAAATGATATCCAGGCCTGAGCTCACTGCTTTGTGTTCAATGAAACAATTAACTTCCAGTGGTCCTTGAGGTCTCGTCCAATGAAAATATATTTTTACAGTGCCTGCCTGATTATGACATCCATTAGATTCTCCCTGTCCATCATCAATGTAATAATGAATAGCCATGCTTGAATAAGAATGGGAACATAATAGCTGTGGTAGTGTCTGTGTACTCATTTCCTCTTTGTTCAACCTTTTACCTTTACCTTTTTTTTTTGGGGGGGGGGCGGCTCACTGTCCTCTGGTGGTTGTGGGAGCTACCCAGCACTGCCCCTGAGAGCCGCTGCTGGATTTGAACCACCAAGCCCGCGGGCCGCAGTCCCGCACTCAACCACGTATATCACCGGGGCTCAGCCCCTTTCCCTTTCCCTTTAACCAGTCTGATCTCAGGCAGGCTGGAAGAAATACTTGAGGCCAGGAAGGCCTTTATGGCAACCCCCCAGGTACCCCCAGGTACCCCCAGGTTCCTGTGTATAACCGGGAAGAAAGCCTCTCTCAATCTTAATGTGATTCCCTTTTCAGCTTTCTCTCCAGGGAGGAAACAAAGACTGTTGGCTGCCTGACATTGTTGGAATGTCCCCTGAATCATCTGCCTGGAAAGGGATCATGATAAACTGCCCAGGGGGCATTGATGTCCTAGATCAAGTTGCCAGGCTGATGTCCTAGATCAAGTTGCCAGGCTGATGTCCATCAACTGGGTAAAAACACAGACACAGGTCGGGACACTCTGCAGGTGGGCCTGTCGTTGGCTCAGTGGAGAAACCAGACTGTCTTACCTCGAGCTGGAGCCCGGGCCGGGTGCTTGGGCTCAGGGGCTGACGGCTCAGGGGCCACAGGCTCGCTGGCAGCCCGCTGGGGTTTGGCTTTCTTGATCGGCATGGGCTGCGGGAGGACTTGTTTGGGGAAGCCCTTGAAGAACCACGCTCCAGAACGCTTCCACACCTGGGGGGAGAGGTAGGTGAGGGAGATGGGGCACTCAAGTCCCACCGCCCAGGTGTTTGCGTGGAGATTATTGATTGCCCTCTGCCTGCTGATATGCTGTCCACCACACAGTCGATCCCAGCCCATACTCCATGCTGTCCAACAGCCCTGAATATACAATGGGACAAAATGAGAAATGTCTAAAGGGTGATGGCTGCCCAATCTGAGGACCACAGTGAATGTCCTTGAACCGCACATGTGAAATAATCTAAGACATCAAGGGGGATATCTGAATACACTCCCTTTCCTGGTGGAGAAAGCTGGAAGTCAGAGAGTTTTGGGGTTGCTCCACGGGGACACAGCCAATGGGTGGAAGAACAAGAACTAGACATCAAGACCTCCCCCTCCAACGCTGTCTGTTGTGCTGGCTTCTCTGAATAGCACCATCCACGCATGGCTTCCCTAAGGTCTGCCCTATGGGTTAGGGTTCCACCAAAGATAGGATGCCAGGCACCTTCTATGGCCCCTTCGTATCTACCCTCCCTCCCTGTCCACCTTGGGCTGGACTCCAGGACGTTGAGCAGTCTGAACTCCAGTTTGTGGGCTTCCATGACCACTAGGTCTCAGGTGGATGCAGTCCAGGTAGGTGGCAGCAGTGGAAGACAGGTGGAGAGTGAGGCCAAGGAATCTCTCCCCCTGGCTCCCTCCTCCATTCCAAGGGGTCTCCCAACTCTCCTGCTGCTGTCGTTCCCGGGCATCTCAGGGTTCCTTAAGGATTCCTCATTGTTGTCAGGTGCTGTTAAATTGGTTTCAACTCACGGAGACCGATGGACAAAGAAGGGCACGCCACCTGGTCCCGCACCATCCCCATAACTGTCCTCCTCTTTGAACCCAGTGCTGCAGCCAAAGTCTGTGAGATGAATGAAGCCTGCCCATCCTGGTCGCTAAGGGGCATGCTGGCCGTACTTCTTCCAAGACGGATTCATTTGTTCTTCTGGCAGTCCGAGGCCCTCTCAATACGCTTCACCACCAACATCATGCTAAAGCCTCAACTCGCCCATGGTCTTCCTTATTCCTTGTCCAACTTCCACATGCAAATGAGGCGACTGGGAATAAGGTGGCGCACCTTTGCCTTCACCCCTGTTCTTCCCCAACTTCAGCAGGCCGGGTGCAGGAGATGTGCCCAAGACAATATACCGTTCCTCTTTTGGACGGCTGTTCCCATGAGCATCGATCATGGATCCACGTAACACGAAACGACAGACAGTTTCCATTTTCTTCTCCGTTGATCCTAATGTTGCCCATTGGCCCCGTTGTGAGGCTTTGGGTTTGGTTTACCCGGGGCCGCGATCCCTACGGAAGGCTGGATGTTCCTGATCTTCATCAGCAAGTGCGTCAAGTCCGCCTGGCTTTCAGCAAGCCAAGACAGGGCGCCATCTGCAGATGATTACTGATGGGTCTTTCTCCAGTCCTGACGCTGGGTTTGTCTTCATAGACGCCAGCCAATCTCGGATTATCTGCTCGGCACACAGGCTGGATGACTATGGTGAAAGAAGGTAACCAGATGCAGGTCTCTCCTGATTTTAATCCACCCGAGATTCCCTGGTTCTGTTCACATAACCGTCTCTTGATCCATCCACAAGTTTCCACAGGAGCACAAGAAAGCATCCTGGGGTTTGCGTTCTTCTCATGGTCATTCCTGGTTTGCTAGGCTCTACCTTGGCGTCATCCATGAGACACAAAGGACGCGTGCTTCAGGCACTCTCTGCTCTCAGCCACCAGCCATTGGAAGTCCGCAATGCCATCTCTCGTGCCATAGCCTCTTCTGCATCTGCATTGAACTTCTGGCAGATCCTTGCCAGAGGGAAGCAGCCTGCTGATTCCCGTAACCCTCTGTGAACAGAAAGTTTATTAAA
>PVJH01023894.1:0-34035 GCA_004026705.1 Nesogale talazaci
GAACTATGTCTTTTGCCAGGCATGGGTCTCTCCTGACAGTCTGTCCAAAGGACGTAAGATGAATTCTTGCCTTCCTCACCAATAAGGATCTATACTTCTTTCAAGAAAGCTTTGTTTGTTCTTCTGGTAGTCCGTGGTACTTTCAATATTCCTCTCCAGCACCAATTCAAATGCATCAATTCATTTACCCTTAAAATATATACTTTTTCAAATGCAATGATACTTGAAGACAATTTCTTAACCTGAATACATTGTAGTACTAAATGCTGAGGACTTAAAAAATATATGTTTCAGTTAATTTCATGGTATCACTACCCCTTTTCAAATGGGAATTCAAGAATAGCTTCCCTATTATTCTTTGCTGATAAATGTACAAATTAGTTCAAACTAAGAGTACAATTGACAAACCGTAAGCACTCTCTCTGTTTTCTGGTCCATTCTGACATGTGATGGTCCTACAGATCCAAGGAGAATGGCTGGCCCTCCTTGGTTTCAGATGCTGTAATCTTTTTTTAAGGGGGGGGGCATCACTGCCCTCTGTTGGGAGTGGGAGACCCAGCCTTGCTCCTGGAGAGCTGCTGCTGGATTTGAACCGCCAAGTCCAAGGGCCACAGTCCCGCATTCAACCATTATATTACCCGGGCTCAGCCCTCAAACGCTGTAATCTTTATGGGAGCAACAGCCTCATTCTGCTCTCTCAGAGTGACTGACAGATTCAAACTGCTATCCTTGCAGTTACTAGCTTAAAGCATAATTCACAATGAAGATGTGTGGCAAAAACTGCCAAAATGTTGATCCTTTTAATCCTAATTTAATTCTAAGAAATGCATTATGAAAATACTGTTTGTAAAGCTATATAACATGGATATGTATCAAAGTAATATTTACAGCACTGGAGAAATAGGAACAGTTTATATTTCAATTAACACATACCTATTTAAATAAAGGCACATTAATATAATGGAAGATAGTGTAGTCAGTCAAAAGAAAAAATGTGTTAAGTGAAAACTCATGTGAAATATTTTTTTCTAAATAAAGCATGCTTCCAATTAGTACTCCATTATTATTTGATGTGCAAATGAATATAAGTATATTTATTAAAATATGGGGTTTAAAAATATATACCATTCTTCTTGTTAAATATGTAAGAAGTAGTATGTTAATTATTTTATAAACATAAGCATAAATATAATAAAGCAACTTCACCTCATTTAATGTCAAAAATTATAAACGGATTGATATAGAAGCTTAGCCTTTGTTTCTGCATGGTACATTTGATAACCAGTGTTTTACTAAATTGATGTATACATAAAAGAAGAACTACTATTTTGAAGCTGGGAAAATAAATTACCATAATTTAAAAATAGTCTACAGGGAATCTTCAATGAAATTTTTTAATGTCACTTTTAAAATCATCTCCTAATGACATATGAAATCATCTACTAATAGATACTCCCATAATATTCATACTCATCTTTGGGCATTTGTGATTTTAAAAACAGAAATTTCAACCTTAAAAGTGATTTCTCCTTAAGTTTATGTTTAGGCATGTAGCGTAGAGCAAAACAGAATTTTCTCTGAACAAGCACTAAAGGACATGGCGCAGTCTCTGTGAGGCCTTGTGTCCAGCTCCCTCCCTTTCTCCATGACTCGTCCTGCAACACTTCCCCAAGACCTTCTTGTGGTGGAGTGAAATTTCTTTTTCTTTCTTTTTTAGCTTTAAGATTCTTTATTAGTGGTCATTTGATGAGAGTTCCTTATGCTCCATAAAGATAAGAGATTATGTAGGGCTGAGCCCTGGTGCCATAGTGGTTGAGTGTGGTACTGTGGCCCACTGACTTGGCTGTTCAAATCCAGAAGCTGCTCTCCAGGAGCAAGGCTGGGCCTCTCACTCCCACCAGAGGGCAGTGATGCCCCTCTCCCAAAAAAGATAAGAGATTATTTGAGGATTTTTTCTTAAAGTATCACATTCTTTTTGTGGAAAGATCGTATAGCATATCATATATGCTTAATTTTTAAAATACAAGTGTAGATTCATGACTTTGATCATATATTTCAACTTAGGTAACTATTCTTACTAACCTCTTCTGCATTATTCCATCACCATGAACATAAGTGAAAATTTTCCCTAATACAGTTGTTTCCTAAAAAACACAAAGCAGATAAACAACTCATGACTCCAGAAATACAAAAAGAAGTTGACTGCGTCCCTCTTTATTTAACCCAAAGACCTGATTGCAAAACCAATGGCTCCTCTACCCAAGACTTTATAGCCCACCTCACTGGATTGGGTCGGGCTCTGCAATGAGGGCTTGTGTAACCTTAGTAGACAGGATTGGTCAGTTTTCATTACTGTCTTGCTGCTAAAAGTTTAAGTCATCTTTGAAGCAGATCAGGAGGGAGACACCAAGGACCTTGGAAGAGATCATTGAGGATGTCTCTGAAGTGCTGAAGGCCTCTGGAACGAGTTGCACCCCTGAATGTGGCACAAAGACCCAGAGGGGTAGAGCTGAGGCTGTGGGAGTCTTTCTCATCCTCCGGCCTGAGACTGTGGAACTGTGAGAGCAATAGCAGCCAGGCTGGTTTCCTAGCTCATGGAGACAAAGGCCAAAGGCCAAGGTGGTTTAGAAAGATTTAGCCAAATCTGATTGAGGAGACCAAAGACTGTATCCTTATTATTTGCTAATCCTGACTTGTGGTAACCTATTAACATCTCTATTAAACCACCTTATTGAAAGTATTGTCTGTGAGTTCTATGTGGTCATTGCAAGCAAATTATGGAACACAGCATAGATGGAGAGCACTGTGGGAGGCATGGCTGGTGTCAGAATAGGTAAAGAAGATGGAGTATGGAGGCTCATCAAACCCCACTAGGGAAGCCAGAGGAGATTGGACATACCTGTCTCTATTGGCATTGATTGTACTTCAGCTGCTAAAAGATTATGTTTAATATTGCTGATTTGCAATGTTATTCAGCCAAGAATAGGGACATAAACTTATATTCTTGAAACAATGTATGTACAAATAGCTATATATCATCATCCTTCATGCCCACCGGTACCAAACCAACAATAGTAACATAATGAATATATTATTCAAAGATCTTTGGTCCATATAAATATGTTTGCAACACATTCATAAGACTGAGCATAGAAAATACCAATTATTTCAGTACAAACTGGCCCCAGGTTATGAATATCTGACTGGCATACAGCTCAAAACTAGTAATCAAACTTCATAAAGCTATTATATTAAAAATTCAAGGTGTATCTCAAGATCTGTGATAGCAAACAGGTTCTAATTTTTAGTATTAGTTGCTAGTATATTATTATGTCTTAGCATGAATCAAAACATTATTACTGTATTATCATGTGAAAGACATTTTGATATATCTTGAGGAAGTAATGTTTTCATACACAGAAATGTGCACAGTATGACTGACATTGGATAAAACCATACTTATGTGCAGATTTGAATTAAAGACAAAAACAAAACTAGTTCATAATCTGGGTTCAAAATATTAGTGTGCACAGAATCACTTTTGCTGTTTGTTGAAAGAAGTCATTCCTATATCCCACTCTCAAAGATTCCAAGTGCAGGTGAACTGTGACTTGAGAAATACAGGTGGTAACTTTTATACAGCAGCTCCCTGGACCCCATCTGGGGACCAGATCAATTTTGAAAACACTGAGTGGGAATAGTAACTCTCCCACATATTTTAGGGGAAGTTGATTTTATCATTATTACATGCTTCTGCTCAACTGATTATTAAAGGCAAATAAAGAAGTCTAGGGGCAAGCCTTAGGAAGAAAACAGAATTTGTGGTTTAAAGAAATTGATAAATTGATAAATTAATAAATATATTAATTAGTTCATATAATTAGATTTTTTATTCTTTCAGTCATTTAAAAGAAGTAAAAATCAAAAAAAAAAAAAAGAAGTAAAAATCTCTCCGGTGCCATACAAAATATAGGCTTGTTAATTTGGGTCATTGATAAAATTTGCCAACCCTTATTAGAAAATAAGCTAATTTAAACAGTGTGTTACTGATCAATAACTGGGCCACCTGATCTTCATGTTCTGACTCTATAAGATAATCAGGTACTAGTTCCTGGAGGGGGAAAAGTTAATTTATCCTTTTGTCTATATATACTTTTCCTTTAGGAAATGCTTTGAAGTTTTATGACTCCTGGTCAAGGCTTGAAGGTATATATATAGATTTGGGACATTGATGTAAGAAAATCCCCTAATCTTTTCTATAAATGAAACAGATGAACACTGTATGCATCAATAAATGAAACAAAAATAATTCATAGGTAACATCAAGTGGCATTGCACTTTTGCCTCCTTCATTGCAATTATGCAGCCTTTCCGTGAAAATGGCACACAGATCTTGGCGTACTTTCTCCAAAAATAATGGTGACATTCTGCTTGTTAACTGATTTTTATGAGAGAAAAATATTTTATATGGGTTGTTAAGTAGTCTCAAATTCTAGATGTAGTTTTTTTCCAATATCCAAAAATGTTAATCATGGCTATCCTTTCAAAGAGCTAAAATTATAAAAATTGAATTTTCAAAAATAGGCAACTGAATGATACAAAAAGGGAAAACCTTAAAAACAGAAAGGTGCTCATATATGTTAGTAATTATAATATATCTATAGCCTTTGGAAAATATTCCCTGGCTTCTGGCTATAAAAATATTAAAGACTAAAAACCTGGAATCTTCTCTGGAAATCTTCGGTAAAATATGTTGTTTTGTTGGTGTGTCTTCCAATTATTTTAATAATTGAATAGAGTTCACAAACAAATTGTTTTACAATATTTGAGATGGTATTGAAAACCACAGAAATTAATATGCACAGTAATGTTTTCAGTCCCTTGGAAGAGAGATTATCGGGTTGGTACCTGAGAATTTGAGTATTTGCATGGAGTGAGATGAATAAGTTGCAAGACATTGAACCCAAGAAATATGAGAACTTGACATAAAAATCCCCACATAAAGGCAAATCTTTGAAGAGATGAACTTGCAGTAAAAAGCACATCTAAAAACCTGGCCTTTTAAGATCAAAAGAGCAGCATTTACCCAAAGACAAAGTTCAAAGGTTCAGAAAGAAGGAATGGAAACAGGAAGCACAGGGAGAACAAGATGTGTGTGAACTGTGCTGTTAGCCTTCATCCAATTCATGATAAAATACTTTTTGTCCTTCTTTTTAATTAGGCCAAAAACACAATGGAGAGTCAGAAAAAAATCTGATATTTCTTTAGAGTCCAAATGCAACCAAAATCTGATCCTAGGAACTCACTCTGAAATTTTAACAGGCAACGTGTCCTGAATATCCAGCTCCATTCACAAATAAAGCACAACTGTTTGTGAATGACACATGCACAACCCAAGCCATGAGAGAATTAAATATTGCAAAGAAGAAAAGAACCACCCACCACCTCCCTAAAGATGAGTTCATGATAAAAAATAACAAATGCATTGGGAAACAGAAAGAATAATGAGTAAGAGTAAGATCCCTAAATACTTATGATAAAAATTAAAGTCTAACAGGAAACTAAAGGCAAATATATGTATAAGTATAATTACTAAGCTTGCAAGTGCAATACAAATCATAATGATAAGATTACACTATTTTTATGTAGTCATTTACCACTCATGGTTACCCAGTTGGACAGGTTATAACTGCTCCTAAGAATGTCCAGAACTGTACATCTTCACAGGAGCAGACAGCTTCCTATTTCTCCCAGAGAGATGCTGGTAGGTTTGAATCTTTGAGTGAGCTCAAAAAATTTATGTGATTGACATAAGAACATGTTTCTGGTAAGATGCTGACCAAACCCCCTTTCTTTTTTTCCTGATTGCTGCTTATTCTGAGCTGAGTTTCTAATATCAATGTGTTTTTTTACAAGAGCAAAATCAGTGATGTGCAAAGACGTGTGTGTGTGTGTGTGTGTGTTTACAATTGTAGAAGCAAGTGGGTCCACGTCCAGACAGATTTCAAATCTATAGGCCAGGTATAAACTGGAGATTTCTCCTGCTTAGAGTAGCTGCTGGCGAGATTGGAAGGAAGGTCACAGGTTGGTGGCTGGAGAGGCAGGTAAACCCAAGGTCAGCAGGTCAAACATGTGACTGTGAAGTCTAATGAATCCAAGGTTGGCAGGTCAGGTGGCAGGTCTCTGAGAAATCCCAGGGTCAGCAGGCAATATGGCAGGCCTTTGGCATGTGTTCAGAGAAGAAGAGATCCAAAAGCCAGGTTCAGGATCCAGACCCAATAAAACAGCAAAGGAAACTTCTCTAAAAATCCTTGTAATAAAAGGAGGCCACACTCTGGAGGAAGCTTCCTTTTATTTGTATCAAAATTATGGCCTCAGTAAGGTGTTTGGAGGCATATCATGGATCAGTTTTATTTACATTGGGTTGTTGGGTTATTATAGTGAATATCGAGGTGTTAAATGCCAAGCTACTGGGAATACAGTGCCCAGTTAAGTTGACCAAAAGCTTTCACTATCATAGGAAGCCAGCATGTGTAGTTCTCCTTTCATCCCTCTTTCTTTCAACTGCATTCTCCCAGGAAGAATATTCATTCAGGCTGGCCTTTGAAATTTGCACAGAGACTCATATTCACCCTATGTAGTGTTCAAACCTTTATCGGAATATAGAGCTTACTCATTCTTACAACAAGACACTGACTCACTGAAACCATTGATCTTGCAGTTAGTAGGCCAATTCTTATTCAACAGCAACCCAGGGCCCCTTAAGCTGTACAACGATAACAACAATAATAGGTAGACATCAGTGCAGTTAATTGCAACCCATATGATAAAGTCAGGGATGACCTGTACTTCAAGAAGGACTGACACCTACCTAAAGAAGACTCAACAACATAAAAAAGATACTCTGGGAGCTGAGCCCCGGTGGCGTAAGTGGTGGAGTGCAGGACTGTGGCCCAAAGGCTTAGAGGTTCAAATCTAGTGGCAGATCTCTGAGCAGTGCTGGGTGGCTCCCACAACCACCAGAGGGCAGTGAGGCCCACAAAAAAAAAATGTTAAAAAACGATACTCTGGGTGGAAATGTCTGATTTTCAGAGCGCCTGCTTAAAATGAAGTAGTCATCTTCAATAAAAAATACTTCCACTTGCTATTGTCAAAGGCAATCCCTTTTTCATCTTGGCAAATATTTTTGCTATTTCCAGTTGGTAGATCATTCTCTCCCCAGCAAAAATATCTTCTGAGTAACGCCCACCCCTGCGCAAGCTCTTTGACCAGTTTTTACTATAAGTCTCTCTCTATAGCTCTGCTATACTTGATAAGGCTTTTTGAGATTTTATCTTTTTTTTAATCCACTTCCTTGAAAAGAAAGGAACAATGTTTAGTCACTAAGAGACTGCTAGTAACTAGGAGGGTGGTCTGTAGGAGAAAATACCTGGACATTTTCTCTCATTAGACAATAACCTACAACCCTGTTGAATTGGTTCTCCTATTTTTGATAGAGTCATTAAAAGTTGAAATCAACTGAATAGCAAACAATTACAACCTGATAAGAGCAAGATTGTTTTGTTTTGTTTGGGGGGGGCATCACTGCCCTCTGGTGGTCACGGGAGCTACCTAGCCTTGCTCCCAGAGAGTTGCTGCTGGATTTGAACAACCAAGCCACTGGGCAGCAGTCCCACACTCAACCACTACACCACCAGGGCTCAGCCAAGAGCAAGATTTTGAGTGACAGATTGTTGTCTTATTGAGAGGGTTAGGTGAAGAAAACACCTAAAAACACATATTTAGGTGATCTTTATATAATTTTGGAATTTCAACATCTAAATGTAACAAAGCATTAGTCATTGGAAAAGATTAACATCAAAAGGTTTTTTGACACCATCCAGGTTGACTCACTATGTAAGCACTTCACTGGCACCATACTTGATACAATATAAAAGTAGAGTTTCAGCAGTATTTATGGTCTTCTTTAGGGATATATATTTTAAAATTAATTTTTACTGAAAACTATGATTTTCCTATCACTTTATATGGGAGACAGAATCCCAAGATGATCTCAAGATCCCTGCTCTCTGATTTACACGTCCTGCATAAATCTGAGATTCCAGCAGGATGAATCATTCAGTGGTGATTGGGTTATGAAAGATAGTTTATCAGAGGATGCCCTAATCAGAGGAGAATTTAAATCGGATTCTAGAAATAAGAGCAAAAGGAAATCAGGCATTCATTATGTGAGAAGAATTCTGTATGAAGGAGATTGTCCATTGTTGTGTGTCAAGGTGGAATGACAATGTCCACTAGGCAAGTGACTTGTAAGAGTTGAAAGTGACCTCTAGCTAACAGTCAAAAAGGAACTTTGGACTTTGATCTTAATAAAAAGGAACTGCATTCTAGTAGCCATATGCATGTGAAAGAGAAGTCTAAGTGTAAGCCCCAGATGAGGATGTAGCCCGGGCTGACTAGAACTTCCCTGTGAGTTTCTGAAATTGTAACACTTTTGGGGAGTAAAAAGCCAAATATGATGGAGCTGCGGGTGGCTTTGAACTGCTGACCCTGTAGATTGCAGCCAAACACATCAGTACTATACTGCAAGGACTTCTAACAGCAGATTGCCATGACTTTATGCTAGGGTGACTCTGGACAGGCTCGGAACGTCAGCCTTTCAATTCATAGCTAAGTTCCTTTACCATTTGTAACACTCAGATTCCTTGGTATCTTAATCCTACTTAAATTTCTTCACCCTCATCCTGAGTGTTCAACTTTGAACTTGTGTTCCTCCCTTATATAAGAGGGCTCCTAAAAAGCTCATGGAAAGGGGGAATTAAAGGAGAATTAAATTCTTTTCTGTGAATGAGTTTGAACCCCCCTTCTATTAGCATGCACCAAAAGTGACAGTTTAAAAGTGAATTTGGATACACCTTCTAATGCATAGCTAAAACAAAGTCAAGATGTTTGTATCATATAGGTAGTATGGATGTGCATACAGAACAAGATAACAGAAAATCACCATGCTAAGCTTCCTCTAAATTTAAAGCTGGAGTCTCCGGGTGACACAAAGGGTTAGATGATATTCTTTGATCAGACCAACTGACTCAAAACCATCTTGGAAGACAGGCATGGTAGTCAGTTTCTGAAAGGTCAGCGCTTTGGACACTCCATGGTGCACAGTTCTACTCTGCATGTGAGTTCTACTCTGCATGAGAAGGCATCAACTCAGTAGCAACTACCAACAATGACAATGCTTTGGCATTTAAGATTTGTTGTGTTACTTCTGAAGTAACAACTTACTGGTTCCTGGAATCACCTTACTTTGAACCATGCTGGGCATGAAAGTTCATTGATGTTTCTCTTTTATAGTGTGGAAGAAAAACATCTATATTTCCTATCTGTTCTAGTTTCCAATTTCCAAGCTAGGATCAGAGATTTTCATTTGGTGTAAAGGTATTCCTCAAAGAAAGCATTAGGACAAAGACCGGCTTTCTACTCCCCTAGAGAGCTACAGCCTCAAACCCTACAATGGCAGTTCTCGCTTGTCATATGGGGTCCCTGTGAGTCTGGATCAACTCAATAGCATGTGTTTGGTTTTTGAGTTTGGATGCAAACAGGGCACTGTCCACATTTGTGTTGCTTAACTCATAATCTCTGAGCTCCAAAGCATAACCCATTGCCAGCAAGTGGATCCACCTCATAGCGATCCTTTAAACAAAGTATAATTATTTCTTAGGGTTTCCAGCTGTCAAACCTTATAAGAACAGATGATCTAATCTTTCTCCCACAGAGAAGTTGACGGGTGTGGACCTCTCATGTTGCTGTTGGCAGCCTAGACTTGATTCACTTTGTCACCCACATGCTTTTCAACCTCTACTTTAAGTTTGTCTCCTTCAGTGGTCAAAACCTTAGTCACTCTTTTCTCCGCGATTTTTTCATGAGCTTTTATATTAATTCCTGCTGTCTCTTCTGTATCCCCTATAACCCGGTTGAGTGGGACAGCCTCAGAGGGTTCCCAAGTATGTAATCTTTATGGAAACAGACTCTCACATCTTAATCCCACCAGCAGGCCCCTGCCCTTTCAGTTTGTCATTGAGCATTTAACCCCCGGGGTCTTCATGACTTGTAGAGAGAATGTAACTTTGTGTTGTTGGATCAGTTCCACCTCCCTGAGGCCACATATCAGATACTAGAATTGTCTTGAATGCAGGCTTTATGAAGTCATATGAACAGGACCTAGATCTCCATCGTGTTGCTGGATGATTTGTTCTACCAACTTTAGGTCGGAATCTACAGCCATCAAGATTATAACTCTTTCTGGGAACAGACAGCCTCATGTTTCGCCCATGGAGATTCTGGCAAGGCTGAACTGCTGAGCTCTCAGTGAACAGACAATTGCTGCATCCATAGTGCCACCAGAGCTCTTTTTAGGAATGCCAAAAGGTTTTGCCCCCAAAGACCACATGGGTACCTGGGAAAGGATAACTTGAGTTCTTCTAAAGATGACATTCCTTGAAATAGGAAATACTAACCTTAAATTCATATATCACTCCAAAATGACATCCAGAGTTTTATGGACCCTTCAAGGATAAAAGACAGTGAAATTTCATCTCGTACGCTTTGGAATTGTTGTGAGGAGAGACCTCTCCTTGAAGAAGAACATCATGCTTAATAAAGTAGGAGGACAGGGAAGGAGACGAAAGCTCTCAAGAAGATGGAATGACTCTTGGCCTCAAGCATAGGAACTGTGAGGATGCAGCGTTGTCTTCTGTTGTGCACAGATTGGCTTCATGTCTGAATCAGCTCCATGGCACCGAACGACAAGGGCAAAGGCAGGAAGGCACTGCAGTAATCTAGATTCGGGCGTGATACCTATTAACTGAGTAAGGGGGGAGATTTTAACCGACACAAGGAAGATGATTAAAGTGGGGTAAGGTTTTAGGGGTTGGATAAGCAGTTTGGACTATTGAATACAAAACTGATTATCTCAGATGTAAAATCCCAACCTAATATTCTATAAGAAAATTGTTAGTAAAATAAAATTTGATATGAAGGGAAGTTATATAGCACAAAAATGATTATTTGACATGTAATCCCTCACATAATTCAATATATGCATAAATACACATATATAAATGTTAGCTGTGTTTGGTGTCTGTGTAAATGTATGCTGTACACTTGTTTACATTGAGCTAGGGTTAATTAAAGTAATTCTGATACTAAAGTATCTAAGTCTTCCTGTGTTATCTTTTTTGTGTGTTTTTAAATGCACTATTTGACAGTAAGGAATATTTCTAAATTCTTGCCATTGACTTCTGAAGTTAAACTCATAGGGTGACATTTTTGAATAATTTTGTAAAGAACAGAAAATGAGATCGATTATTAGGAAGGACTGTGCTCACCTCATGTTTCCAATTAATTGATACTTATGAAAAGTTTCCAAAAGTTTATGGGAAAATGAAATTAAAAATATAATGTGTTTTCCACAAACTTTTTAAGACCTCATATAATACAATTTTATATTACTCTGTTCTGGGTGATAGTTTATATGTCAAAATTAAGGTGTTGGGCTGAGCCCGGTGGCGTAAGTGGTTGAGTGCAGGACTGCGGCCGGGCTTGGTGGTTCAAATCCAGTGGTGGCTCTCAGGAGGAGCACTGGGTAGCACCCACAGCCACCAGAGGCAGTAATGCCCACAAAAACAAACAAAAAAAATTATGGTGTTTTCTCTATGCTATATTCTTGTTTATACTGAGGTAGGGTTAATTAAAGTAATTCTGAAACTACTTAAACATTACTTATGTCTTCAAAGATAACTAGTCATATTCCTCAGCCAAAGAGTGTTTCAAATTACACACAAGCATTGCTTTCAGAGTGATACATAAAGTTGGTCTCTCCATGCCATAAGACACAGATTGATCAATGACCTGTGAGGAAATGTCAGACTTACACAGATGGATAAATGATTTAAATATAGTGGTAAATGCAAAAAGACATGGTTACAGTAGGCATTAGGCACAAAGTTCATGTTTAAAATCTAAAGAAATAACAAATGAGAGGGGAAATCATGCCAAAATTGGTTGACAAAAGGTTGACTATGTTTTATGACCATGACATTTCTTTTATTATATCTAGTTATAATTTGCTTTGCTAAGTATACATTCTTGATTCAGAAAGTACTTCTTAAATGATAAAACACACTTTCCAAGGAACATATTCTACAGCTCTTCATTGTTTTCTAATTTACTGAGTGCAAGAGGGCATGTTCCTTTGGCTTTTCAGAGACTGATTCCTCACACTTTCAAAATACCTGTTTCTCAAGATTGGACAAAAAAATCCATTGTAAGAAAATTCTGAACTTCTTGGTTCAATATTTGCATCTTCTACGATTGAATATTAAAAGTTCAATCCTATGTTTTCAAAATAAACATATATTCATCAACTAAGTAGGAGAATGCAAAGTGATTTGTGATGGAGGGCTAGATATTCCTAACAAAAGTAATCCAGTTAACAAGCTGAGGGAAGAAACCAAATCTTTGTCATTTCATTTCTCTGAAATAACCACAGTCACAATCCATTCTGCTTCAAAGTCAACTTCAAAGCAAAAGTCCTCATTTGCTCTTTTGTGTTAAATGCCATGATCAAAATAAAGGCACTTCACAAAAGTAAAACAAAGACAGCAATAAAAAGAATTTTAAATAGTAAATTAACAATAGCAACTACAATGATTAGATGTAAGTTGATGGCAAGTAGATTTATGTTAATAGGGAAAACAATTTAGAAAAGGTGTGAGGTTGCATCATTTGAAAAATGACATCAATATCACTGAACAGTACAGGAACCTGGGTGGGGTAGTGGTTTGGATTGGGCTGTTAACCACAAGGTCAGCAGTTCAAAACCATCTGCTGGGAGAAAGATAAGGCTGTCTACTCCTTTAAACACCTACAATTCTACACTGCCCTGTATGGGTCATGATGAGTCAGAATGGATTTGGTGGTTGTGAGTTTGGTTAATCATTGAACTGTACTGATAGAAATTGTTGAGTATGCTCTGTTAAGTATATTCTCAACAACAACAAAATAAATGTATTGTCTTTTACAAGAAAATGGATATTATATAAATGAATATTTGAATTTCACAATCACTTAGCATATTCTTGTTTGTTGGTCTGATTATTATTGGTTTACCAGAGACGCAAGTTTACATGGTTCCCCATTAAGACTCACTTTGCTTCCTATATGGATTGACACTCTTCATTAAGAGTGCTCCAATAATTTCAAAGGAGTTTCATTTTTCATTCAGAACTTTCTGCAGAACTATATTTATTGTCTGAAAAACAAAATAAATTCTCCTTCACCAAATCTCTAAAATCTACTTATCCATCACAAAGTTATTAACTATTATCTATAGCACCTCACAAAAAATATAAACTCTGAAGTTCAGTTTCCATAAAGACAGAAAATCTTTGCCTAGAATTGGCCCCAAATACCTCAAAAAT
This sequence comes from Nesogale talazaci, assembly GCA_004026705.1. Taxonomy (NCBI): domain Eukaryota; kingdom Metazoa; phylum Chordata; class Mammalia; order Afrosoricida; family Tenrecidae; genus Nesogale; species Nesogale talazaci. The sequence goes on from PVJH01023894.1 coordinate 13,482, forward strand.
GAGGGTATTCAACTTCTTTCTCTGTATTCAGTATTATCTTATTCTTTTATGTTGAATATCTCTAAAATAATGCCATTACTAAACAGATCTAAAAATCACTTCTCATCTTTTGTTGTCTTTAACTCCCTACTTTTAAAATTTTTCTTACAACAAAATATATAATGGGATTGACCTGACTTGCAAAAAATGGACTAATTAATGATTAATTTGGAAATGTTCACAAAGCATTAAACACCTGCTAATTATCAAGATGAAAAGGTCTAAAAGCCTCAAATTATCAGCCATGATTTGTCCCTATGAAACTTCTCTAATCATAGGCTTTCCACACATATTTCACTATTATTACCAAAGGCTAGAACACAGAATTGCAGAGAAATTATAGCAAGATAAAGAATATTTTCCTCTATTCAAAATGGAATCTATTAAAGATAAAGAAGTAAATATAGGGTTTTCTAGCTATTATTCTAAATATTATTTATCACTAGATATTAGTCTTACAATTGATGGAAATTTCTTAACCAGAACATATTCAGAAACTTCTTAATAAGTTAGCTAAAATTCTGATACATAGTAGATCTGGAATAATCAAAATTACTTATATAAAAATTGTTGTTATTCATGTCTTAAGTTTTTATTTAGTTTAATTGTTTGGTGGTTGTTTTCTAGGATAGCCTGGACACAAACCACTCCCAAATACATTCACATTGTAGAAATGCTTAATTTCCTATGAATGATAGGTAGACTTTGAATCAACTCGGCTAAACCAGGAATCTCAGTAGTTGAGCTGCTAAGACCGAGTAATTTCTTAAGAGGAGATATTCTTGAGAGTGTAACCTGATTCCTGTGTTGTGAAAACGCTTTCTTGGATTTTGCCGGGTCAGGATCCAGCATCTGGCTGGTCATTCAGCTTCTAGCTCTTCAGACTTGAGTCAGTGGTCTGTTCATCTTGGAGGCTGCGACACTTTGCCATCTTACCTACCCACCTTGGTTTGTTTCCCTCCGCAGCCCAACACCTGCCATCTGTCATGCCATTGTTGTTTCTGGCATCACCTGCAGTTATTTGAGTCAGGAAAAGCCTCTAGTCTGACATCAAATCCACGAACTCATGAAACAGTAGGGAAACTTACTTGTCTATAGGAAGCTTCCAACTACTTGGCCAGTTAACCAGACTCACTGTCACCCAGTCCATGCCAACTCAGAGTGATAGTGGGGAACAGAGGAGAACTGTCCTCCTTTGAGTTTCTGAGACTGTAAATGTTTACAAGAGTAAAAATCCCTGATTTTCTCTAGCAAAATGTCTTGTGGTTTTGAACTATTTATGGGCCTTGTGGAAAGCAGCCCAATGCCATATCTGCTGCCCATTTCAAAGAAAGGTAACCCAACCACATGCTAAAGTTAAATAGTCATATCACTGATACAACATGCACATAACATTTTGCTGAATTTCATTTAGAAATAGTTTCATCAATGCAGTGACAGGTAGCTGCCAGAGGTTGAAGCAGGATTCAGAAGAGGTCTTGGTACAAGGAATATCATTGCCGATGTCAGATTGATCATGAGTCAAAGCATAGAATACCAAAAATGATGTGTCCTTGTGTTTAATTGACTATGCAAATACATTCAACTGTGTACATCATAATAAACTATGGAAAAGCTTGAGAAGAATAGGAATTTAGGAATAATTCATTGTGTTCATGAGGAGCATGTACACGGCTCAGACAGCTCAAGAGGCAGTTGTGTGTACACAACAAGGGAACACTGCTTGGTTTAAAATCAGGAAAGGTGTGTCAGTTGTACCCTCTAGTCATATTTATTCAATATGTGTGTTGAGCAAATAATCAGAGAAGGTGGATTACATGAAGAAGAATGCAGCATCTATATTGTAGGAAGGCCTATTAACAACCTGAAATATGCAGATGCACAATCTTGCTTGCTGAAAGAGAAGAGTACTGGAAAAACTTGATAAAGATGAAGGATTGCAGGTTTCAGTATAGATTAGAACTTGGTGAAACCAAGACCAGAATCCATAAAACATTATGATAAATGGAGTGAAGATTAAAGTTGTCGAGGATTTTGTCATGCTTGGATACACCAGGAAGAGATCAAAAGAAGCATTACACTAGGTCAATCTGCTGCACACCACCTCTTTAGAGTGTTGAAAGGCAAGGATGTTTCTCTAAGGACTAAGGTGCTTCTGTTTTAAGCCACGTTATTTTCATTTTCCTCATATGCTTGTCAAAATTGGACATTGCATAAAGAAGATCAAAGAAAAATTGAGGTATCTGAATTGTGATGCTGGTGAAGTGGCAAAAGGACAAACAAGTCTGTCTTGGAAGAAGTATAGCCTGAGGGTCTCTGAGAACTAAAGATCGTGAGACTTCATCTTACTTACTTTCAACACTTCATCAACCCTGAAGAGACATCATGTCGGGTAGAGTGGAGAGGCACAGGAAGAAAAGGAAGGCCCTTACAAAGATGGGATGGCACATGGCTGAAACAGTGAATGGGCTCAGGCATGAGGACAATGGTGGTTAATGGAGCCAGATGGGGGTAGTATTTGTTCTGTTGTGTGTGGAGTTGTTACGGGTCAGAAACAACTGATAGCACCTAGTACTAGTACCAATAATAACTACTTTACTAAGTGTGGTGTCTTCTCCAGGGACTGCTCTCTCCTGATCACATGTTCAAAATTCTCCTCATAGCATGAGCTCACTTCTGAGGATATTTTTGGCTCTATTTCTTATAGGACAGACTGGTTTGTTCTTCTGGGAGTCCACAGTATTTCCAACATTCTTTGTCAATACAAAATATTATCTCATAAAATATTACATATTCTAATACTGGTGGCAGGTTATGTGCCTTGTCCTCATGCAAAGGCAAAGAATGAATATCAGGATATGGTATTATAAGGGACTATATTTGAATGTGAGTCCTAGTGGAGTACTGGTTACTCATGGAACTGCTAAACATAAGGTCAACAATTCAAGACAACCAGCAAATCCATGACAGAACAATGAAGTAAAAAGTTAAAGTCTCAAAAGCACACAAGTCTACAGCCATACCACCCAGAACATGCCTGATCTCTCCAAAAGCATACAAGAGCAATTTTATTCTTTCTTATAGGAAAGTCGCAAAATGGAATCAACTCATGGCAGTGATATTGTGTTCCTGCTATTGTTGAGAACCGAGAACTTGTCACTGTGTGCTTCTTCTCACAGATATTCCTCCATATCTCTGATGCACATAACCCTGCTCCCAAAGTGTTCCCTACCACCCTTCCTGAAGAAATTCAAGTTGCACAATGACAGCTAATTCACACACACAATTTATGTCCCTTCAGGAAGATTCCAGGACCATCTACATGGAAGTCCATCCCAGATAAAAGCTGTGTTGTAGAAAAGAATTTTGCTGTATGAGCTCATTACAAGGTGGGCCTTATAGAAGCAGATGGTCAGGAGTCTTTTCTGAGGTGCCTCTTTCAAGAAGCAGTCAAGAAAAGTCTCACTTTCCCCTCCCCACATTTAAATGTCCTGTGAGCCTTCACAGACTTGACATTTATGTTAATTATTCTCTGGTTGATTCATATTCCTCAATATAATAATGAGTTTACTTATTTATATCTTCCTGGGATGATTTTTTTATTATTTTTCCAATTACTTAATATGATAATAGGAGCATTTCTTCTGGTTAGTGCTTCCAGATAAGGAAATAATATAAAGTAGTGGGATTTCCCACTAAAGTTGTATTTTTCCATATTGGCAATATAGTCAAAATTTAATACTTTAAAGCATGACTCAATATAGATATTTCAAGTAGACACAATTGAAAAAACATTACATCCTTTAGTAGCAGTATTAAAATATTCCATGGGTAATGTATTCAATGAAACAGAAAGCATCAAAATAAATTGGAAAGAACATACAGTTACTATATTAAAAATAATTGTTAAACCTTTAATGATTCCAAATGGTGGCATGTGATCAAGAACTCATTTAAGGTAATAGATCTAAGCTAAAATGAAGGAATTAATGAAAAACAGAACTCCATCAGATTTGGATTTTATTATTTACAATCCTTGGATCACACAGTGTGCTTCTTCCACTTAGACTTTGTTGATGCCTCATTTAATGTCCACTTCTTTTAAGACAAGCAGATCTTAAATTGTGAGGACTCAGTTTGTAGAAGACTATGGCAGACAGTGGAAGCTTAATCCACACATAGATGAACCCTCATGTCGAGCCTCTCTGACCATAATTGAAAGATGCAAACAGCCTTGCTATCAGACAGATAATATTGGAAGCATTATTATGGTATGTATAATTAGGCTAAAATGTAATTTCTTATTCTATCTCTTCTTTGAACCATTTGACAATTTTTTCTGTTAAAAAAAATGTGAGAAGGAAGTCACTGTGGATGAAGCCTCTGGAGAATGCCCTGTGTCCTTATAGCAGGTATGTGAATAGCCCTGCTATCCTGCAGAGTGCGTTGGAAAGTGGATTAGGGAAAATGTAGTCAAGTTGAAATTTAACATTTTATGATTTGATCTCCATTTTACCCACTTCAAAATTGTTCTCATTTTTAATATTTTCCTTTTTTCTCTTTGATTCGTGTTTTTCTCTATTTTCTTTTGTTCTTGTCATTATTTTAAAATTCCATGATTTTAAGTAAATGAAATCCAGGATAGGTAAATCAGGAAGTTTGGTAGAAAATTAGTAACAAATAACAATGAGTACAAGAAAGAAGTAAATGTCCTAAAATTGACAGCTCTTCTTGATATGATTCAACTATTGAATTGTATGATGTATGGATTATGGGCCAATTAAATTATATATATTTTTAAGTCTCCTGGAATTGAAAGAATACCAGCTAACATGTTTCAAGACACTGATAACAGGTCACTCACTCTTCAATGGCAAGAACTTCGAAGACATATGCTTAATTAGTTGACTGGAAGAGGTCCATATTTGTCCCCATTCCAATGAAAGGTGATCCAACAGAATATGGTTATTATCAAATAATATTATGAATACCACATGCAAGTCAAATTTTTTGAAGATAATCTGACAACAGTGTCCACATTATATTGATAGGAAGGCAGAACTGAAAGATGGATTGAGTAGAGGACTTGGCATTCGGAATATAGCAATTCGGGATATGAATCGCACCTGAAAGGAACAAATACCAAAAAGGTGTTTGTTTTTTTTATTAATTATGCATAAGTATTCAAACGTGTGCAACATAAAGTATCATGGATGACATTATGACCAATAGGAATTCCAGAACCCCTCACTGTGCTTACGTGGAAGAAAGATAAAGCGTGAAGACTGGAGGGAGCCCGAGTAAGATCCTTTGATGTTGGATGACACAACCTTGGTTACTGAAAGTGAGAGGACTTGACACTTACTGATATAAACCAAGCATTATAGACTTCATCAATGGATTGAAATTCAATTTAAACAAAGTGCAGCTCCTCAAAATTGAACCAGTAGAGAGCATGGGAAACGTTTAAGCTATCAAGGATTTCAGTTATGTGGGTGCAGAAGCAACCTTCAAGAAATCCAATGATGGTTGCCTCGGTCCATTCTCCTGCAAATGCCCTCTGCAATGGAAGGACAGGGATGTCGCTTTGCAGTCTAGGGTATGGCCCGACACTTGCTATGGGACTTTCAGTGGCTTCATATGGACTTTAAAGTGGAGCATTCAATAAGGAAGGCAGCAGAAAAAAATGATGTGTTTAAATTCTCTTGTTGGGACAGACTATTGGAAATAATATAGGCTGCCAGAAAAACAAACACATTTGTCTTGGAAAAAGTGCAGCCAAATTGCTCCTGTGATAAGAGTCTAGCAAGGCTTTGTCTCATGAACATTGGACACGTTATCGGGAGAGACCAGTGCTCAGAAAAGGCCATCGTGTTTCGGAAAGTAGAGGGTCGAGGAAAGAGCAGAAGCATCTGACCTTGATGGACTGGCACTATGGCTCTGCTGAGCAAGTGTGCGCAGATGCAAACCCCGGCAGTGTTGGGTCTGTGTACAGGTTGCTGTGACTCTAACAGCGTTATAAAAATAAAGACATCACTAGTCATTATACTGACTTGGAACCCTATTTTATGCTATTTGAAATGTAGTGGCAGCATTTAGTTTCTGATTGGTACAACGATATTTCAGCATTGTGTTGCTGCTTTCCATTTTTAATACATGGTAGTCAGGAGCAGAGGTAAAGTAAGTTATACATTTTATATATTACAGGTACTCATTTTGGGGACAAATATCAATTTTTTTGCATATGGGCTTTAAAAGATTTTTCTGGCGATTTGTTTAACATGCAACATGGTTGGGTTCTTTAAAATTGTTAATAATAGTAATAATAAAAATATTACCTGTGCAATTTCTTTGAATGGGACTGGTATTTAAGATTTGCAAAAGATATAGTCAAAGCTGCATTTTGGTTTGTTTCTTTTTGTATGAGAACATCACCTACATTTTCTGTTGTCTTCTTTTATGCAGTGATTATTTTTCCATCTTTCTATGTTACCTTTTTAAAGCCATTTTTTACCATGACAGGAACTATGATCTTGTCTGGTTTTATACTTTGCTATTTCTGCTTATACTTTGCTATTTCTGTTGTCCTTTCATTATTGGAAATTAGACAGATACTCACTCTATTGATTCCTTCCAGAAGTCTTACAGACTGTTTCATTTCTGTGATCATTTGAAATGAATGCATATTACTTTTATTTCTAGTTGTGGTTGCATTATGTGCAGTACACTTCTACATATCTCGATATTGGTAATGAAACAATTTCCAGATTCCCTCAGAAAAAAGCACTCTCATTTTCACTTTTTCAGTTTCTATTTTCTCTCTGTCACATATATTGAAAATCTACTCTCTGGATGGCAGACATGAGTAAACCCTTGAGTATTAGCCTAATGGTGAATGGTTCAAACCCATTCAGAAGTGCTTTTTAACCTAAGTCCGAGGAAACCCTGCCGACAGGGCACAGTCTTGAAAGTGTTATCAAATAGTTGCACTCTATACACCTTGAAAACTAGGAGTTAGAATTGTCAGGTAACAACTAATAACAAAAAATATATCAAATATTAATTTAAGTATATGCCAACAAATACTGTACAGAATACTGTTTTTTCAATATTTTTTAACTTTCATGAACATTTTGGCATTTTTATTTATTGTATATTATTTTTAAAGATATGTAGACCTCCTAACTGGCCTGGCCCATCTCCTCTCTGCGACCCTTCTGTAAGAGGATCTCCAATCAGAGTGCAGTGAAGTAACGATGAAACACACAACTTCCTCTAGTTCTTAAAGACTTCCTCCCCCCAACTATCATGATCCCAATTCTACTTTACAAATCCAGCTGGACTGGAAGAGACACACAGATGGGAACTGAAAATACAGGGAATCCGGGAGAGATGAACCCCTCAGGACCAGTAGTGAGAGTGGAGATACTGGAAGGGTAGATGGAAGGTGGGGTAGAGAGGGGGAGCTGATTACAAGGATCTACACATAATCTCCTGTCTGTAGGACTGACAATGGAGGAGTGGGTGAGGGGAGATGGTGAGTAGTGTAAGATATGGCAAAATAATGATAATTTAAAGACTATCAAGGGTTCATGAGGGAGTAGGGAGTAGGGGAAAAGATGAAGAGCTGATGTCAAGGACTAAAGTAGAAAGCAAACATTTTGAGCATGATCAGAGCAGCAGGCATGTGAAGTGCTTAGCAGTACATATATGTGTGTGTATTGCGATGTGTTGTACCAACCCCAATAAAATGATTTATTAAAATAAAGAGATATTTTATTAATATAAAAAGACCTGCTTACAGTTGACAATTATTGAACAATTACAGAGAAGCGCAACCAAACATTTACTTAAACAAGAAGCCACAGGACTCATAAGCTGAAATGAACTCATGAATAATAACTTCAATGAGTTGCTGGAGCCTGCCTTTGGAGTGGAGCCCTGAGGACATAGCAGTTACACATTGAATGGCTAAGTTCAGGGTCAACAGTTTGACATCACCAATCACTCAGCAGGAGATAGATGGGACTTTCAACTCCTATAACTGGGTTACAGCCTCAGAAACTCAGGTCACCGTGAATCAGCCTCGATTCAATAACAGTGAGTTTGGGGTGCTTGGGAGGGAAGTTGACTTTGAAGTTGTGTGAGAATGAGAAACTCCTGGAGATATGGTCTCAGGGGACACCACCCTTTGATTTGTCACCCAGGAAGCAAACACATTCTCAACTACTCCTCTTTATACCAACCATTCCTGAATGGAATTTTCAAAATAGTATCTATCATGTTGTTTTTACGAGGGGTCTTCTACTTGGCTCTGACACATAATCCACAAATCTACTTGGCTCTGACACATAATCCACAAATCATGGTCTAGTCCTATCCCCCCTTTACAAACATTCTCATGTTTGAACCCCAATCTGTAGTCACCTGTGAATATGTCTTCTTGTGAAACTTCCTATTTTTCAATGACCTTCTACTTTACCAGCCATAATATTCTTGTCCAAAGATTGATATCTTTTGGTAGCATATTGAGATATGTAGTTAAGGTATATTGTGACAACCTGGCTGATGAACACATGTGGGATTAATTGAAGGACAAAGAGATAAATGTCAGGGGTCCTCAAACTATGACCTGTGGGCCACATACAGTCTGCTGAGGACATTTATCCAACCCACTGTGTTTTTGCTGCTGCTGCTGTCCTGTTTAACAACTGATTCATCCCAGGCCTACAGTGAATTTGTTCATAGTTTGTTTTGTTGTTTTTTAACTATAGTCTGCCCCCCCCACAATGGTCTGAGGGACAGTGAACTGGCCCCATGTTTAAAAAGCTTGAGGATCCCTGAAATGGCTCTATGATGGTTGGACCAGTGTGCAGCAGCCTTAACTGGAAAGACTCACTTTCTGCGAGACATCCCTAAGGAGAAGCCACATGGACTTAACACTGATACAGCTCTGGGTGCTGGAGAAGTCACGGGGAGATTCCTGCCAGTGCTGAGATGCTTACACCACCACTGCATTCAGCAATTTTCCACCCACTGGCCCGTGATCCTCCTGTACTCCGGATCAGTGTGTGTGTTTAGTGAGTTTGATGAGGAATTTTTAGGTTGGTGTCAGACATATGGGCTAAGTCAGACTTAGGGGCTTGGACTGGACTGACTTGGGATGGTTATGGAATATACATGTACACTATTTGAAATGCTCTCTTATACATATGTGAATTTCTATGGATTTGTTTCTCTAGTTTGCCTAGACAAACATACATGTCCAAAGTATATAAGACAAAACCTTGCCATTCTCACTTCTAAGATATTTGTAGTAGAATCCCCCCAAAATGCTAATGTACAAACTAGAAAGATACAAGCAAGTTCTAAGTGTGGAAAAACCACAAAATGCTTATTAGAAAAAAATAAAGCAGTTCTAAATAAATGGAACTACTTGCTGTATTCATGAATTTGCAGAGCAAATATTGGTGCAATGTTATTTTCTCTTAACTTGGCATTTAGAGTAAAGAAACTTTAAAAATTAATAAAATGTCAAGGCTTTAATTTCATAACTATCATATAGTCCACTGTATTTAAGTTTATTGTAACTAATAGTGAACAGGACAGAATAGCAACGCTTCTTATGATTTCTAACACTGACAACCTTCTTTTTCTCATGTAATTATTTTTCTAATTGTGACAAAAATAGGCAAAAGACATTTTTAATTCAACAACTTCTATATGTATGATTCAGTCCCATCTTAATCTTGTCCAACCACTATTAATATCCATTTCCAAATTATTCTACCACAATCCATTGCAATACTGAAGAAGAAATATATTGGAAGACCTGTGCACCCAATGTAAAGTCATACTATATGCTTCCTATAATCAAAGCAGCTGGCAGGGGGGAAGGAAGAGACAAAACAGATCAGTGCAACAGAACATAGAGCCCTCAAAGAGACCCACACAAATATAGTCAACTGATTTTGGGCAAGATTGCAAGCACAATTAAATCTATAAAATATCATTCTTTAAAAAATGCACATCCAAAGTGAAGAAAACTGAACCTGAACATAGATGTTGTACTTAACATAGCCAAATGAAAACCTTAAAATGAATTCTGTAAGGGGTTTTTTAAAGTTCATGGAAACATTTCATGATCTTATTGTAATTTTGGACATTTTTGAAGCCCTATCACATACCTAAATATTAATGGGAAAACTATAAAACATCTAGGGAAAAACCTAAAGGGGAGAAAATACAGGTGATCTTGGTGCAGTGTGACAACCTTTTAGACACACTAGAAACACAATCTGAAAAAAATGATATCGAACTTAATAAAGTATGTAGTGTTAGTAGCAGTTTTGACCAGTGATGATTTTTTGAAGAGGCACCAGCACCTGTCTAGTGTGTTATACTCCAGCGCAAGGAGCAGAGCATGGCTGGTGTCCCGTTAATGCTTTGGATGTGAACTCATAGTTGGATCATGCAAGGCAGCAGAAACTCTGTAAGAAAAAAATGTTACAGTGATCTAGTCCCATAAAGGTTTAAGAAACCCAATGCCATGGAGTCTATTGTAATTAAAGGGACCCTATGTAGGGTTCATAAGACTGAAATCTTTCCCGGAGCAGACAGGCTCATTTTTCTCCCACTAGGCAGCATGTAGATTTGAACATCTAACCTTACCTTTCACAGTTCAACACTTACCTGACTTCCCTCCTCCCTATAAAGATTATAGCTTAGAAATCCTATGGGGACAGTTTTCTTTGTCTTTTATGGTTTTGATTAAATAAAATATACTTAACTATGACCCATTCTCAGAATTCAGTGTATTCTCAGAGTTCCTGCATGTCAAAATGGCTCAGCCCTTGGCTACTTACCGAAATGTTCACTCAAAGGAATGGCGGAGACAAGATATAGTAATTTGCTTCTGAAACATTGCAGTCATGGAAATCCCAGAGGAATGTGGTTCTACTTTGCAGCACGTGGAATTACCATGGGTCTGAATAGAGCTCAAGATGACTGTTGGGGGAGCTGGGGATAGTGTATTTCTGCTGAGTTATGGTGTACTGAACTACACGTTATAATACATTGTATTATCATAAATTACATTTTATGGCTCTCTCAAGACATGATTTTTTATTGCGTTTTCATAACTACCATATAGTCCTCTGTTTTTAAGTTAATTGTAACTAATAGTGTATAGGACAGAACAGAAGTGCTTCTTAAGGTTTCTAAGACTGCCACTCTCCTTTTTTCATGTAATTTTTCTCATTGTGGCAAAATATACACAAGACATTCTCTGATTCAAAAATGTCTATATGTATGATTCAGTCCCATCTTAGTGTTGTACAACCAATCTTGATATCCATTTTCAAATTATCCCACCACCATTAACCTGAACTCCAGCCCCCTCACACCCCCCCTTAAGCAATTACTCTTTCTCTTTCACCCATAGTAACCATAGGTCATGTTTGCTTTCTTAGTTTTAAGATTTCTTTCTTGATCTAATATTCACGTATCCTACACTTCCGTAGTTAACTCACTTTTGAAAAGAGTAGTATGTACCTCATCATGATCAGTTCTTTTTTTCCATAATCAATTCTAATAACCCCTCCTGACTCCCACATTCGTTATTTGTTGCCCAATTCCCCTCACCATCCCTACCTCCCACCCACTTATCAAACACCACCTATCCCATCCATAATAAACCATTGCATCAGTTATTGTCTGTAGGCATCCATTCCTTCTGTGCTTCACAAACTAAGAAACCTAATAGAAACAATAAAGGACTTATACAAAACAAAACAGAAATAAAATAATACTATAAAGATAAAAACAAAAAATAAGAAAGAAAATAATAATAATAATATAAAGATTAAAAGAAAAATTAAGAAAGAAAAGACCACCGGTAGGGATGGAAGGGAAAAAGGAGGAGTTGATACCAAGGGTTCAAACAGAAAGAAAATGTTTTTAAAATGATAGTGGTAACATATGGCAAATGTGTTGATACAATTGATGTACAGATTTTTATAAGAACTGGAAGAGCCCCTGCTAAAATTATTTGGTAGTTAAAAAAAATAAGTCAGAGGAGAAATTTCTGTCATGGAACAAATGAGAAATATTTGAGCCTAGAACAAATTCAAGGTGGGTCAAGAGAGAGGTTAATTAGCCAAATATCATATCACAGCATGGCTCAGTTTACCATAACCAAGTTTATAAGCTGTGACTGACAAAAAGTTGTTCAAGTCCCTAATTTGTGATTAGAGGGGATCTGCCAGTGACTCGAGCTGACAAAACACTGCAGGCGAATTTGGGGCTCAACACTGCCCTTTGGAGCCTTCTTTAAATTGTGTGCTCACAATTTAAGCTCTGATACTTTTCCCTTCGTTGTATTTGGGTTTTGTAATTTTCAGCATTGAATCACATGGGTTGGCGTGCTTATTCATTGTGGACTTAGTTGATGCCTCACTTAGATGGCTGCTTGTTTGACTACAAACCTTTAAGACCCCAGATTCTATTCCATTTTGATAGCTGGGCACCATCTGCTTTCTTCACCACATTTTGCTGTAGCACCCTTGTCTACAATGATCTCTTCATAAAGATGAGTATCAAGCAGGGTGATGTTATTAGAATTCACTCTTCTTGGATTGGGGCTAGAATGATGAGGAAGCCCAGAATCCATCTGCTTGTTCATGGGTTATGAACAGCTCTGATTTAGTTTGGTGGTCATATTATGACAAGTTCAAAAGATAGCAATAACAACAACAAAACCCACAAAAACAAGTAGTAGTAATAATGATAATAACAAAACACTCAAATAAAGAAAAACATTGTCAATCACTCCTATAAAGTACATGAAGATTCCATTCATGATATCAATAATTTATCCAACAGTCTAGGATTTAAGGTACTATTGATGTGAGGAGTTTATATGGCTGTGAACTACAATATGAGTTGTTGCTTGGACTGAGTAATTTCTTACTTGATGGACCTCTGTTTACATTGAGCTTAGGAGTTGCTCTGAGGGTAAGATTTCTTACATTAAAATCTCTTACATTGTCTCTCAAATGAAAACCTGTGACATGAATGCAAAGGGAGCATGAAGTGCTACATATATGATGGCTCTGGAACCCCATTCATTAATCACCCACTTAGCCAGGGATCTCACCTAAGGTCCAGCAAGTGCCATTTCCACAGTATTTTGGGGTGGCCATTTAGGTGAGAATTAAGTTCAATTTTTTAAAAACTGACTGTCATGGAGTCAATGCCAATTCAATGCAATCAAATCAGTATTGACTCATTGTGTCCCTAGAGGGCAGGGTAGAACTGCCCTTGTGAGTTTCTGAGACTAACTCTTGATGGGATTAGAAAACCTCATCTCTAATAATTTATTGTTAGATCTGATATTGTGGAGCATCAGTGAATATGACAATAAGATAAAGACCTCATTGTAATTCATTGTTCTTATACAATAATGAATTGATAACTATAACTGTTAGCTTGATAAACCTTTTTTAGTTTAAATTTTTTAATTTAATTTTTAAAATTTTTAATTTCATCTACCTCTTAAGACCACTTTCTAGAGTCCTTTTTATAATCCTTAATTCAAATAAGAGCTGTGCGTAGTCATCTTTAAGAAATAGATATCAGAAGTTCAAAAACAAGTATCAAATTCACTTGAACAAGTAGGATAATAAGTCCCTCATGGAAGGGCCACAAGGAAGGGATGATATATCCAGGGTGAAGTATAGACCTGATGAAACACATAACTCTCCTGTAACTATTTAGTATTTCCTCCCCTTACTATTATGGTCTTAGTTTTACCTCATTAATTTTGTTAGACTTGCATAAGTTCATTTGTATAATTAAAATTGTTAGTTGCATGAAGTTCAAGAAGTGATTCCCTGATGGTACACAAAGAGAAGTGCATGTAAGGGGAAACTAACAGCAATGATGACTGTACAACTTCGCTCAAGAGGAATAAATAACTGCATCATAGGAGACCAGATATATTGGATAGTGTAAGATATGGTAAAATAATAATCATAATAATATAAAATATAATAATAATAGTTCCTTCAGTAGAGGGTGAGTGGCTATCCCTGGCAGTGAGAGATAGCACATCAGACTTGACATGATGTTGGTGATTTTGAGTTAGTAAAGATTAATTTAAAAGCGATACAATGTAACCTTGAGAAATGCTAATATTGAGTAAGTTCTGGTGATGAAGTAAAATTAAAATATGTGTGCAAAAGATGAAATATGAAATTTTACCACTTATGAAGATACTGTAATTGTAGAGTTCAGAATGGCTGACAAAGCAATAGGATTTTTCCTCATTTTATAATTTGTTACCATTTTAATGAAGATTTTTTTTAAAGATGAAGTTACAGGTTATGGGTAAAGCAATGAGAAGACTAAGTTTATCCAATTTTAGTTTGTCAATAATTAATTACACATTTTGATAATATATCAAAAACTTATAAAAGTTCCATTAGATCATGGTGCATAAACATGCATGAGTGCAAGTGCAAATTAACATGAGACCTTTAAAGTTATATATTTTTTTCATTTTGATAGTTCAGTTAATTATTTCATATGCTGAAGTGACACATTTTACTAAATTATCTAGTATATTCAGTTGAAGTCATGTTTTATATATATAATGGTCAAATCAATTTTGTAATATAAAGTGACTTGTCTTTAAGTTGGTTTATAGTTGTGTAGATACCAAGTCTGTGGCATTAGAGAGGAGATATTCCTGGAATCTTATCACTTTGATCTCATCTATTTTGAACAGTGTTTTACGGTATTGTGGATGATGCAAAAACTTTTGTATCATGAACTGGTGATCTAATTATGATGGCATTGGTGAAGGGAGTATTTGATGTACGAGAAACTGGCACATGATAATACAATAATAACTACTACATTTTCATTACATTCTCTGAGTCATGCTAAAAACTTCATATCAGTGATATCATTTAACATACACAACAAGATGTGGTGTTAGTATCTGAATTTTACTTAGCTAATATTAGGTATAGATTTACTAGGTGCTGGAATCTAATTGATGGTTGTGAGTTTATACTTCAGCTTCAGCTATCAAAATAATTATATATAGATATAGATCCATAGATCTCCTAAAGGTTTTCAATCTTTTAAATTTAAAAGTGCAGTTTTCATTAGTGATATCTGATGTGGAAAGTACACTGGGTGAACTGGACTGTATATGACACTTGTAATCTGAGCTCTTAAGTCTGAAAATCCATGGTGTCTGAGAAAGTGTAAGACAGCTGAGGAAAATTGCTGAAATGTTGGTAAGCAGATAATCCTGGTCTCACTACATCAATGCCCTATATGACATATTGATATATATTAATCTGGCAAACCTGTGACTGACATTCTCAGTGAATATTATTGTAAAATTTTCCTGGCAATCAACTCCCATTCTTTGTATAAATATCATCAAGTCATGAAAAGATTGATTCTGTACAAGTGAATGATTCAGGTAGTGTGATAATGGGGTTTTCAACTACATTGACCCAATATTCTTCTCTCTGCAGTGCTTTAAAAATTAGTACCAGGGGCTAACTAAGGACTGTAATAACAGAAGGTCATTATGCCACAGGGGGATGATCAACAAGATTCTCTACTGTAAATTAAGGAGGAGTCTGTGAAAGGAAGCCAAAGGCATATAAACAAACAAACATAAATCTAGGGATGGGTTTTGAGTTTCCACTCAATCTTAATTCCCATTTAAGAACAATTAGTTCTTACATCAAGACCCTGCTCGATATTTGCCCTAGGAAGGGAACGCCGACCTATGGGTAAGATTGCAAAGTGTGGGGAAGAAATTAGATGGTGCTTGCTTATCGGATGAAAGAGTGTCCGGGGTCTTAAAGGCTTGTTTCCAAAGAAGCAGCCATCTAATTGAGTTGTCAACTAAGTCCACATGGAAGAAGCACACCAACAGCATTTGCCAAATGATTGTGACTCATTTAATCAGAAGCTGAAGGAGGGAATTGTCTCTCAGAGCCTAACGTGTGAGAATCTCATTTGCAGGAGACCCTAGTCTCTTGCTCTGTTCAAATGCTGCCTGTTGGTCTATGTGTGGGCTCCTACTGCGCACAATTAGGATGCTAGAGTTCCTATTGTTCACAATGTTATTCATCGTTCATTAAGATCCACAATGCCTGTGGATAGAACTTGAGTAAATACCAGTATTCTCAGTTCACAGACTAGAGCTATCTGACATCAATAAACATATCTCTCAGTCCACGTCCTCTGCTGAATCCTGTTAGAATTTTCTGGCACCTGTCATTGTATTCCAGTAACCATTTTTGAATTATTTTTTCAATGATTTTATTAGGGGCTCTTACAGCTCCTATAACATTCAATGCATCATTTGTATCAAGCATATTTGTATACATATTTCCATATTCATTTCCAAATATTTTCCACTAGAGCCCTTGGTATAAGCTCCTCCTTCCTCTTCCCCCTTTTGTAATGAGTCATTTTATTGGGGGCTCATTTTTATCAAAAATTCTATTTGCATGTGAAATTAATAATACAGTCCAATAATTTCGGCATTGCTTTGCATCACTTTTCTTTGGATTAGGCACAAATATGTATCTCTTCCACTTCTACTTTATTGGCCACTCTATAAACTTCTTGGCATTTACTCATGATTTTTTTCAGCAGTGTGTCTGCTTCTTGCAATATGTCAATTGATATTCTGTGAATGCTTGAATCCTGGTTTTTAACCTTTGTCTTTAGTGCAGCTTAGACTGTTTCACTCAGTAGTGTAGGTTCATAATCATGTGTTCCTTCTTGAAATGGAGGAGAGCTAGTTCATCGTTTGGGGCTCAGCGACTGTGCATATTACTGCATGTACAACTTCTCTGGATGCTTCCAGTTTCACTTAATATTTGAGTTGGAGCCTCTTTCTCAGGGCTTGACTTTTTCTTCTTCTGTGCTTTCGGTTTGAGAAAACCTGAGCATGCTCTTCTCTTTCAGGATTCTAACTCCAAGTGCTTGCACGTGTCATTTTCGAACTTTGCTCCCCCCACGTCAGAGTTGTCTTTTGCAACGTTCTGTTCATCATTCTTCCATTTGTTATTGTTCTTCTACTTTAGGAGCCAGTATCAGGTTCTCTGCTGGAAAAAAAATACTGGATAATGAGAAGATCAGTGAGTGATAAGTTAGATGCTGTGTCTTTGTAATTTTTCACCTATGTCTCTGAAATGACAGCAAACATGGAAAAGAAGGTTTTTAGCCTTGAAAATGTAGTCCTTGCCTGAAGACATCAAGCTTTCTCATTCTCCATCATTCAGAGTCAGGGTGTTGGTAGGTGGTATCGGGTTAGCTCTGATTGAATGAAACATTTCACAGTCCTGTGTCATTGTCCTAGTGTTCCTCTGCCTCAGCCCATTGATGCGGCCGCTTATGTCAACCAATCCTGTTGAAGACGTCCTCTTCTTGGCCCCCCTTCCACTTTGACACCTTTCTAGTCCTTCTACATGGTCTAGTCTTTTCTGCAAACATGTACAAAGTATATAAGACAAGCCTTGCCATTCTTCTTCTACCGAACACTCTGGTATTGTTTCTTTCAATACCGATGGGTTGTTCTTTTAGCAGTCCATGGACCTTTCAATAGTTTTCTCTATCATCATGATTCAAACACATCCATTCTTCTATAGTCTTTGTAGAGCTGGTATATACATTACTTAAAAAATTATTTTTTAACTCTATTTTCTGGGAATGTATAGATAAACTTCTTACAGACATGTAGCTTCAATTATTTGAGTCCAATTATTCCATAGAAGCATAAAATGGTTTGTACTATAAATATACTAAGCAAATATTTTATAATTTGCCAGGTAATTTTTACAATTTAGTGATATATAGATATTTTCTATTCTATGAATTTATTTTTTATTGTTGGAAGGAAAATGAATAATTACATTATTGTACCTTATCCAGATTAAAAATGCATGATTACCACATTTTTCTCTATAAGATTAACCCTTAAACTGTACAACTTTATCAAAGCCACAACAAGAAACTCTCCATTAAAATGAGAATAAGAAAATGGTGGTAAATAATGGTCAATCACTAGTTTCATCATTTAAAAACATTTTGTTTTTTTTTTTTGCATTTACTATCTGAATGCTCTGTATGTAATTTTACTTTAAAAAGGATCATAGTTCATGTGACTGTGGTAGAGATGGAAACCTGGTGGTGCAGTGATTATGCATTGGACTGCAAACTACAAACCCCCAGCATCTCTACGGGGGGAAGATTGGCCTTTCTACTTCTGTAAATAGCTGGACTCTCAGAAGCCTATCGGGAGGGCAGAGACTCAGCATTAACTCTGTGACAGTCGGTGAGTTTGGTTTGGTTTTAGCTGAGGTACATTCTTGTTTGTTCAAATTATTCACTTATATTTTCTGTTATTTAATTTAGTGACATGCAAATATAGCTCATCTCTAATAAGTTCTACTACCACTTGTCTGTCACTTTGTCATACTCTCATGGCTTGTGTGTTGCTGTGATGCTGGAAACTAGGTCAATGGCATTTCAAAATGCCAGCAGGGACTCTCAACATGAATCCATTTCAGCAGAACTTACAGAATACAGTCAGACAAGAAAGCAAGAATCAGCTGCCCCTTCGGAGGAGGTGGCCAATGAACTTGGTGCACAGAGCTGAAACACTGTCAGTGAGTGAATGCCTAATGAATGAAAAGAGAACATTTTGGAGATTGTGCCAGAGGGTGGGCCTCTTGGGTCGAAGGGCACTCAGAATATGACAGGAGCAGCTGCTGTTTCACAGCGGAATTGAAAGTGGTGATGTGAGTAGCCTAAAACTTGTGGGAGTAGAGCCTTTGGTGATGGGGCACAACTCAAAATGAAAAGAAACAGCTGGAAGAATCTAATAATCAGAACACACAATGTGTGAAGTATGAAACCAGGAAAATTGGACTTTCTCAAAAATTAAATAAAATGCATTAAGATTGATAGGTTAGGTAAGAGTGTGTTGGTCTTGGTTGACTAGAGAAACAAATTCATAGAAACGATTATGTGTATAAGAAAAATCTTTATATATAGGAGCAATTGAACATTGAGGAAACCATCCCAGAGCAGTCCAGATCAAATCCGTAAGTCTGATATTAGCTCTTATGTTCAACACCAGTTTATAATTTCTTCTTCAGACTCGTGCAATACATACAAAGATGTCAAATGCAGGAAGACCACAGGCCAGTGGGTGCAAAGTCTTGTGGCTTCAGTGGTCCTGAAAGCATCTCAGCTCTGGTCTGGGTCCCCAGGGGGCTCCTCCAACTCCTGGTCTCTGGTTCCATCAGGGGTCTCCACGTGACTTGTCAGCCAGAAAGGGAAGCAGAGAGAGTCTCCTGCATCCATAGAGGAAGACAGGAGTTGTCATGTTCCTCAAGAGAAAGCCATGTCCACATGAAGGCTTCATAGCCTCTGGCCTGATGGACAGCCCAGACTCCACCCCTTCTCAAGTTGACAGGAGATTAAATAACTGCCACAATGAGTGAGTTTAAATGAACTGGCATTGGCAATATGGGGTCAGAAAATCACACAGTTACTATATTGGAAATAGTACATGCAGAGGAATGGCATTACATTCATTGTTCAAAGAAGACACTTCAGAATCATTATTGAAGCACAATTCTATCTTTGATGTGAGTACAGCTACCCCTTCTCAAGGAAATCCAATTACTACCACTATTATTCAAAGTTATGCACCAACTACAAACAAATGATGACACCCCCATCCTGATCCCCCCCACCTCACTATCATGATCCCAATCCTGCCTTACAAATCCAGCTACCCCAGAGGATGTACACTGCTACAGATAAGAGCCAAAAATACAGAGAATCCAGGACAAATAAGCCCCTCAAGACCAATACTGAGAGTAGTGATACCAGGAAGGTGGAGGGAAAAAAGTGAAAGCAATCACAATTATCTACCTATTACCCTCTCCCTGGGGGACAGACAACAGAAAAGTGGGTGAAGGGAGTTATCAGTCAGTGTAAAACATGAAGAAATAATAACAGCTTATGAATCATCAAGGATTCATCAGGGAGGGTGGGTCAGAGAGAGAAGGAAAATAAAGATGAGGCACTGATAGCAAGGGTTCAAGTAGAAAGAAAATGTTCTGAAAATGATGATGGCAACAAATGTACAAATGTGCTCGACATGATGGTTGTATGTATAGATTGTGATGAGTTGTATGAGCACCCAATAACATGACTTTTTTAAAAGAAGAAAAGAAAATGATGATGGCAGATATGTACAAGTGTGCTTGATGCAATCAAGATATGTTTGGATTTTTATGAGTCCTTAATAAAATTATTTTTAAGAAGAAATTGAAATATTCTATCAAAGTCTTCAGTGAGCTTTTGATTAAGACTGCCATCAAGATGCATTGATAATTACTGGGTGGAAAGCAAAAGCTGAAAGCAAAGAGGAACAAATAGTATTTGGAAAACATGGTCA